>BDDC01000049.1:105385-130481 GCA_001662425.1 Chlamydomonas sphaeroides
TGGAGGTGATGATGTACTGCAGCGGCGGGCAGGGGGCCGGGAAAGGGTCAGGGTGAGAGCAGGGCACGGGGGTCAAACTGGGGCCGGCGAAAGGCACAGTGGCTGTGCTAGCCCACAGGAGCCCCTTGCTCGCCGACATGGGATTAACCTGTGGCCCAGCCGCAGCCACCACACCTGCGCACGCTGCCAGCACACCCCCGCACGCTGCCGGCAACCCTCTCAAGCGCATGCGGCGGCATCCACCAGTGCGGGCGTCCAGGCTCACGGCTCCGTCCTTGCGTGCCGCACTCGGCCGACTCACCGACATGGTGCCAAACTGGACGAGCCAAGGGGGTCAGGCATTGAGGCGGGGGCATGCACGGTGGGCGCAGGGCGGGGCGGGGGGTCGGGTCAGCATCAGGACGACTTAGCGGGCAGAGGCCGCAGAGAGGCGGCAAGCTGCCCGGGGTGAGGCGCAAGCCTCGGCGCACGCAGCCGACGACAGCGCGCAGGGCTGGATGGCTCGGGGGACGCCCCCACGCGGCCCTGGGGCTGCCGCCCCCGCACCTGCGCCCCCACTCGCCGCTGCAGCCACCGGAAGCTGACGTTCCAGCTGCGGGCCTGGCGGCGGTGGCAACGAGATGAGCCGCGCGAGGGCGGCGCGTGTTCCGTCAACTCACAGGTGAGCACGCGAGGCGCGGAAGGGGCGGCGTGAACAAGGCGCGACGCCGGCACGGCTGGCGGGCGGCCAGGCGGGTGCAGGGCGAGGCGCTGCCGCAGGTCAGCGGATGCAATGCCGCGAGTGGGCGCCGCCACGAGTGCCACGAGTGCCACGAGTGCGTACGCGCGGCTCCCGGTATCGTGAGCACCCACACACCCACACACCCACACCCGGAATGTGCACGTGCGCCTGTGCGATGGCCGACACACCCCGGGGGTCGCCCTGGCCCATCCCCAACCCCAAGCCCACCCAGTAATGGTCCCGGTATGCTGGGCCCCTCCACGGAAGCCTGTACAACCCACCACCGTGTGCTGCTGGCTAGCGCTAGCTGCGTGGCAGCATGCGGGCCGCGGCCTCACCTGGGTGATGGCCGACATGCCCATGCAGAACAGCACCAGCCCCGCGCCTGCGGGCGGGAGCGCGGCGTGTTCGGGGCGGCGTGTACGGGGCGGCGTGTACGGGGCGGCGTGTGGGTGACGCCAGCGGCCCGGCATGCGACGTGTCGGCAGCTCGCGGCTGCTCCTCGGCGCAGCGACCCCTGGCCCCGCCCATGCCGGTCGAAACGGCCGCGGCTCTTGACAGCTGGGTGCAGGGCCGGGCGGGGCCCAGGCCGTGATGCAGCAGGTGCCGCGTGTGGATCAGCCGCCGGGGGAGAGTGGTGGCGCCGCCTCGACCGACCAGCCAACCCGCCCGCGCTGGGCTGTGGGTGGAAGGGGTGCAGGCGGAGCCGCCCGGCGGCGGCGGCGGTCCCACCTCCCAGTGCGCCCCAGCGGAGACGGCACCGCCGCCGGGACCCCGAGCCCCGCGGCCGCACCTCCCAGCGCGCCCCAGCCTAGGTGCACGTCGCGGGTGAGGTCGATGGTGCCTGTGGGGGAAGGCGGGGGAGGATGGAGGGGGCGGGGCTGCGGTGGCGCAGGCGTGCGTGCTGGCGAGGCCGACGAGGGGCGGGCCGTGGCCACGCTTGCCGCAGCCGCACTTTGCGCACCCAGACATTATCCCACGGCCCTCATCGCCATCCCAACCCCGTTCCCATGCTCGGGACGTGTTCGCGCGCATCGCGTGCCTTCGCTGCCCGGCACCGCGTGCCTTCGCTGCCCGGATGGGAAGACGATGCTCATAACCCTGCCGCGCCGTGCCAGCCTACCGAAGTTCTCCTCCTTGTAAAACTCAACGCGGTTCCGACGCGGCGGGGCGGGAGCAGCGGGGACGGGCGCCGCTGGCGCAGGAGCTGCGCGACCCTCGTCGGCCATGTCTCCGTCTCCGCTAGCTAACGCACGCGATCCTTGTGACTCTATTCAGTTGTTGCTATAGTTGCAGGTGCGGCGACAGCAATATGATAATAGCGTGACAGTTCCGCGGCGCGATGACAGCACTGTGCGCAGAAGCAGGTTCGTGCGTTGTATTAAACCGTAAAATCCTACAACTCAGGGAACGCTTGTGACGGTATGTGCTGCGTTGCATCTGGTCGCGCCCACGCAGCACAAAACCCACCCTCCTGCCGTCCTGTCCGCCCCCGACCGCTACGCTCGTGCCCCCAGGTGCCCCCACTCCTCTGGCTTCGGCGCTTTCACTTCACACACGCCCGCTGCCCTTACAGAGCAGCTAAGAGCCTTGATGCCTCATCCCGGCGCAACGCCCAGCGCTTGCTGCCTTACCTCTTTAATCCGCATTCAGGAAGAGTGCAGGGTAATCTGGAGAGCGGCTCCGTCGCGCATGACGCGTCAGCCGCGAATGCCAAGCGTGCAGCATCGTGTAGCACTCTTGGCAGAAACCTGCCGGGCCTATCTGTGCCCGCCAGGTGCCCGCCGCAGCGCCGCCGCGTGCCCGCTGGCGCCCGCCGCAGGCCGCCGCTGGACGGCGCCGCACCAGGCCGCGACCCGCACCCGTCACCTCATCCTTAACTACGGGAGGGCCTCGCCCTGCGCCCCAAATTCTTGTGTCATGCATGCAGCAGGGGTGCCGTAGCTGCACGCGGCAATGGTAGGAACACGCGAAGTAACCGTCAGGACGGTCTTCCTAACACTGCAGGCATCTCGCCGGGCTCAGTGGAGACAGTGGTCCCCTGCATTTGGCTGACTGGTAACTTCAACTGCCTACACACGGCGCATTGACTAGACCCGACCCTTGCGCAATGAACGACTTGGCCTGAGCCTTGACTGCGATGCTGCTGCGCCGCGCGTACGCATTCGCGTTCGTTGTGGCCATTATTATTGGGCGCGCGGCTGCAGGTGCGTGCGTGCATCAGCAGTGTCGGGTGATGTGCGCGGCAATTGAGAGGCTGTGCGTCGCTCGCTCCTGCCAAGCGCGCGCCGTGCAGGCAACAGGGCATGGGATACAACGTCTCGCTGGCACCGCAAGCCCAGCGCGTGCATGCCTGCGCCATTCAATACTCGCCACGTCTCCTCCGTGCCCGCCTGCCCACACCCGCCAGCCCATGCCTACCGGACGCTACTGCAGCTTCCTGGCATTCTCTTCGTCACCGATCGCAACGCCAACAACGCCAGGATTGAGGCTGATGGCCATCTCACCCAAGCCTCGCCACCGCCGCCACCGCCGCGCTTTGGCGCGCCGACCGTCAACCGGGGCCCCGTCCCGCAAGCTGCCATCTTGGTCGGCATTGCAGCAGCCGTGTTCCTTGGATGCACAGCGCTACTGCTAACAGCACAGAAGGTGCTGGAGGGGATCGACTGGCAGAAGCTGCGTCAGCAGCTGCTGCCGCCGAGGGACAACCAGCACCGCGACCCCGGCACTGGTACAGCGGCAGCAGACGCAGACGCAGATGCGGCGCCGGCGGCACAGGAGCAGGGCGATGGGGTACAGTCCCTCCAGCTTACGCGCCCGTCCGGTGGCGATGTTTCAAGCACAGACAGCGGCGCTGCCGGCGACGCGTCGTCGCTGGCGCCGCGCTCCGATGACCTCAGCGCAGCCGCTGCCAACGCAGCCGCCGCAGGGCCCAGCACCATCGCATCCGCGAACGCGCGCGGTCCAGCGGCGCACCTAATGCCCGGTTTCGTTGCTTCTGATGGCAGCAGCGGCGTCGCAGCGGCGCTGACGCCGCACAGCGGCGCCTCTGCGCGCTGCCTGGCCGCCGGCGATTGTGGGAACGCGGGGCACGACCGACTAGCTCACGGTCAGGGCATGCCGCCGGCCGCGGCCGTGGCGAGCCCACCTCCGGAGCAGGCGCGCCTGGCGCCTCGCGCGTGATGTGAGGAGGGGCGGGCCGCCCCCGGTGCCCGCGGATGAGCACCGGCGGCTGCGGTGCGAGTGGCTGGCTACGCCTGGCTGGCCCTTGGCGCCGCTGGCTGCCCGCAGCATAGCTGCACGAGCACGGGCGGCAGCGGGGAGTGAGGGGAGAGGAGTGTGAAGCCGATAAAGGGCACGCGGGTCGGGTAAACGGTGGCGCGCAGGGCGTAGCTGCGCTCGCGGTGGGAGGAGCGGCTGCTGCTGCAGGCCAGCGGCGCTGCACGGCTGTGCCTTGGCGCAGCCGGCTGCGCGTCGCACAGCTACGCAAGCCTTTGGAGCGGCGGAGAGTGTGTGGAGAGGTACGTGAAACCGCCATGCGGCATGCCGGTCGGCTGCAAGATGGCAAAGAAAGGGTTCTTGGGCTGGCGGCCACGGCTGGCGGTGCGGCAGCTGCCTGGGCGTGCCTAAGCCAGTTGGCTTCATGTGATGAGCTCGGTTAGCTTGATGGCATGCCTCCTGAGTCAGAATGGTCAGCGGGGCTGCGGCAGGGCCAGTTACATACCTCGCCATTGCTGGTTGGGGAACATCGCAACGAAGCACATAGAGGGCGTCGCGTGCCCTGCCCTCAACTGACGCGCATCGTTATGGGTGTATTGATACGGGTGTGGTGGGGGCTTGTGGGTGGGGCGTGCATGCGCACGGTTGCATTCTTCTTGTGGAGCGTGGAGCATTGTTGACATGTGACGGTTGGCCCCATGATGCGCTTCGTCTTCGCCTTGTCGGAATACAAAAGTGATCCTGCTTGCCTGCATGTGGGTGAATGCTGGTATGGTGCTGCCGGTCTGAGCCCGTGCGTCGCACCTAGGTGCAAGTCAGCTTGCATGAGGACGTGGCTCTGCTGCTGTCGGAAGGGCGGGACCTCATGTGCTGCAGGGCTCGTCCCCGACAGACGGGAGGTGCCCTGAAGGGAGAGGGGCCCGTGAGGTACCCTTCATTGACTTCCACGCTGCTTCTACATTAATAACTAAACGGCCAGCTGCGCATTGGTTCTTATGCCAGTAAGCTACACCGGTCGTGTGCGCGCGGCACTTTCCGTGTGTAAAGCAGCCTCCGGGTCGGATTGGAAGCATTTCATATAGAAGCAGAGAATCTTAACCAAGATCCTTGCCAGGAATGCGAGGTTGGTATGGGGCAGGGCCAGGAGGCCTCTTGAGCATTGCCTACTGACCTAAGCAGGGCATCCGCGCTGGAGGGGCAGCAGCCAGCAGGCGCTTACTTGCAAGTGCCTCAAGTGTCACAGCCGAGGGTTCCAACTGCTGTTCCACCTACCGACAGAAATTCAGACGAGCGCCACTGCTGCAGAGAACCGAGCGACGTCGAGCTAGTTCTGTTCTTCTTGTCGGGGCCAGGGGGTGCAGCGCGGTGGGAACCTGGGTACGTGCCTTGCCACCTATCCGGGCTACGTTGCCCTCGAGCAACATGTATGATATGTGCAGGTGCAACAGCGACGTGTTACCAAGACACGCTCCAGCGATGACAGCAAGCTTAGTGACGCCTTAACCTGCGCAACATACCCTTAGCTGCTGCCACGCGATGAGCGTACCTACGCTGCTCGTGCTACTGCTTGTACAAATAGCTAGCGCCGCGCGATTATTGCAAACTGATGCGTCCAATACAAATGGCGCGTCGCAGTCGACAGGGGCCCTGTTTCCCAGGACTTGCGCGGAGATCGAAGTGAACAATCCAAAGTCGATCCAATCGAACAGTTGCAGGCAAGTCTGGGCACCGGTCGGTTCATTATCCGAGCAGCACGCACCTGAAGCGACTGGAGCAGGCCGCATGCTCATGCGTGGAAGCTGGGTTAAGGGCCGGGGGAGGGGGGCTACAGTGCGCGGCACGCCGCAGGGCTGCGGGGTCCGCGGTGGGGCCAGGGCATGCATGTCGGCATGCCGCCGCGGGATTGTGGGCGGCCCCTATCCGCCCCAGCCAGCACGCCTCACTTTCCGCAGCCTGGGCACCACCAAGGCCTTCTACGGGCCCATCGACACGTGGGACTCCATCCGTGAGCTCCTGAAAGCGCGAGCACCCAAGGGCGAGGTGCGTCACGCCCAGCGGCCCCGCCGGCGTCTCCTGTATTGGAGCGCCGCGCCTCCTACATTGGAGCGCCGCCCCGGCCGCCCATGCTGCGAAGCAGCCGCCTTGCCGGCCGGCCTCCGGCCTTGCGCTGCCACCCCAGCGGAGGCAGCAGCCGGCGCCGCGCCCCGGCCAGCGCCGCCGCAGCCCACGGCAGGCAACCCCGCATGCAGCTCCTGTCGTACCCGCCGTACCCTACCCCGACCCGACTGCCGTACGCCCGCCGAACACCCCGCAGCTCATCATCACGCACGAGACTCGCGCGGACGCCATGGTGCAGTGGCAGTGGCGCATGCTGCGCATGGGCTACGCCCACACGCTGGTTATCAGCCGTGGCGAGCACGCGTGCGCGCCTCTGAGGTGGGCGCCGGTACCCAGCTCAGCACCGCGGCAGCGCGCCAGCACCGAGGGAGGCTTGCAGCTGCCGTGAAGCAGAGCGCGCGCGCGCGCTGACCAGGGCGGGCCCCGGGCCCAGCCGTTGCGCGCGCAGGGCCAAGGGCCAGACCGCGCAGGGCCAAGCGCCATCTGCCCGGGGCTGCGGGCCGCCGTGCCAGCGTCCACGGGGACCTACAGCCGCCGCCGGCAGCCGGCCGCGCGGAGGCGTGCAGCGGGACCTCCGGCCCGGCCGCAACGGTAGCCCTGCCGCCGCGCCCTCGCTGCGCCGCCGCTCCGCTGAGCCGCGCCCGACCCACATCGCCCGACCCACATGCCCCACCCTTTGCACCAATCCCAGGAAGGTGTACGGCGAGTTTGCGGGCTGCGCCTGGTTCTCGCGCAGCGTGTACTACCCCATGCAGGTACTGTACGGCAGTACGGCTTGCCGTACGCACTTGGCGGGTGGTGTAGGGGCTGGGCGGCCCGCTTCGGCCTCAGCACATTTGGGACCCGAGCTTCTGCCGGTGCCACTTTCGGGTCCGCACTGGAAGCACGAACGCAACGCCGCTCTGTCGTCCATGCTGCTGAGGCGTTGCCGGCATCGTCGGCTCGTCATGCGGTCCAATGTACCCCAAACGCTGTATGTGCTGCGCCGCATGCAGGGCACTAGCAGCTCCATGGGCGCTACAGCAGCAGGAGCAGGAGGCACGGCCGGGGCGGCGGCGGAGCGGCTGCTGGAGCCGGGGACTGTGGGGCTGTTCCTGGACGACCCCGCCTACTGGTGCGCCGGGGTGACAAGGCCCTCCGCGCCACGTTGCTGCCGGGGCCGGCCCGGGGGCGCAGTAGGGGTATGCGCTGCGGCTGACGGACAGGAGGCAGCTAGGCAGCAAGTATGAGGCATGGCGCTAGGGGCCTTGCTCGTTGTCCTCGGGAACATCGCCCGGCCGTGTCCCCGTGGCCTGCAGCATCCCCCCGGCCGCAGCCCTGCCCTGGCCCCTGCGCGCGCGCTGGTCCGCTGTGGCGTGACCGCCCCACGCCCCGTGCTCGCGCCCCTCGCAGGAAGCTGCAGCTGCTGGCCATGCTGGTCCGGCTGGGCGGCACCAACATCCTGGTGCGGGCTGTCCTGGCTCCCATGCAGCGCATCTGCAGGCTTGCTGCTCCAAAGGATCCATGGAAGGCCTGCACGGCCACCCGGCTGGCCGGCTGTGACGCGCTGACTCGGTTGTGGAGGGGCTCGGGAGCTCCAGGCCCATGGCTGCAGCCGGATGGTGCTCTGGCCACCATCCACCGGCTACCACTCTAACGCGCGCGTATATTAATGCGCTCTAACCTCCCCTCCCTCCCTCCCCTCCCCTCGCGTCGCTGGTATATCTCAAGTTCCACAGTCCGTGCCTTCTCTCTCCATGATGTTAACCCCTTCCTCCCGGCCCCCACCCCGCGTCCAGGCCGTGGATACGGACACGGTGCTGCTGGACGACTTCTACTGGTGGATGGAGTCGGACGAGTACAAGGGTGCGTGCACGCGGCCCCCAGCACTCGTCTCACCTACCAGCCACCCCCGGTCCCCGGACAGCGACGCGGTGTTTGCCGGCCGCCGGCCGCCTCTCCGGTTCCCACCCACCAGCACATTGGTTGCAGATTGCTCACATGATGTCACCTGAGCTCATCCAGGCCAGCAGCTAGCAGCTAGCAGCCAGCAGCTAGCAGCCAGCAGCTAGCAGCTGGCAGCTAGCGGGCCGTGCCCGTACAGCGTAGCGCGACACATCAGCTGCCGGCTCGAGCGACAGCGGCCGCGGCGCCGCTCCCCGCCGCAGCGGTCAGACATGCAGGCCTCAAAGTGTGATGGCAGGCCGCAGCATGGGGCCCCTAGCCCTCACATGGGGCCCCTGCCCCTACAGCCCCTACCGGCCAGGGCGCCGGCCCGCACGAGGCGCCCGCGCTGCCCTGCGCCCGGCACGCGTCACGCGTTCCTGCCGCCTGCCATGCCGCCGCTCGCCCGCCTGCCCCGCCTGCCGCCCGCAGAGTACACGTTCCTGTCGCAGTTTGACGGCATGGGCACCCTCAACATCGGCATCATGTACCTGCGCAAGGCCTCGCCCTCGGGCCCCTCGGCGTGGGCGCTGGTGAGCGCGTTGCGACGGGCGCCGTGCGCTGGGCGGCCCCCCAGCTGGCGCCCCGCCATGCGCCTGGTTGCTTGCCGGCCACCTCCGCGGCACCTCCGCGGCACCTCCGCGGCACCTCCGCGGCACCTCCGCGGCACCTCCGCGCGTGTGAGCCAGCCCTTGATCGCTCTCACCCTGGCGCTGCCGCCGCTGTCTGCTGCGCTCACCCTGGCGCTGCCGCCGGCACTCGCCGCAGTCGGAGGGCGTGCTTCGCAACGTCCGGTGGCGGGAGGACCCCGCGCCGCTGCACGAGGTCAACAGCACGAGTGAGGCGGGGTGGCGTGGGGGATGGCGTGGGTGAGGCGGCGTGCGGGTTATGCGACGCCATGGGGGGCGAGCGACCAAGCGAGCCACGTGACCCCGCAGCACATACGTGCTGCAGAACACCACACACCACACCACTCACCACGCCCCACCCCACCGCACCACCACTTCTGGTTCAGCGTTGGTTGACTAGTTCGCCATTCCCTCGACGTATACCCCACTGCACCGCACCGCACCACACCTGCCGCCCCCCAGTGCTCATGTGCTGGGACCAGTCCATCTTCTCCGACACGGTCTTCAGGTGGGGCCCACGCCTCGTGTGGTGCTGCCTGCACGGGGCCCCACGCAGCGTTATGCCCCGCCTGCTGCACACGCACGGCAGCCAGCTGGTGACGGCGGCGCGAGGGCGCAGGCGGAGCGGTGCGGCCGTGCGGCCGCCCGGGTGATGCTGTGTGTGTGTGTGTGTGTGTGTGTGTGTGTGTGTGTGTGTGTGTGTGTGTGTGTGTGTGTGTGTGTGTCGACACCGTGGCGGCGGTGGCGAGGGGGCTGCGACGCCGAGCGCCGGGTCGAGGCGCAGGCTGTGTGCCGCGGGTGCAGCATCAAGATAGGCCAGAGCGCAGACCTGCACCCCGACCTCCTGGTGCCTTGCCCGTCGCTCCGCTCCGTTCCGCTCCGCTCTGCTCCGCTGCGCAGCGCTGTGGCGGGGCGGCCGCTGTTCCGGCGCTGCCTGGAGGAGAGGTGCGTACCCGTGTGTCCAGGCTGGCCTTGGAGCAGCGGGGCGGGGCCGGGTGTGCTCGGCGCCGCAGCGGGGCGGTTGGGTTGCAGAACGGGTCGTCTCCTCGGCCACGGCAGCTGGGTGCGAGCGCGCGCGCTCCGCGCGCAACGCCGCGGGCTGCGGGTCGTCTCCTCGCCGGGTGTCGGTCTGCCGACACTGCCGGTGCCCATCCGCTCTCGGCCCATCCGCTCTCGGCCCATCCGCTCTCGGCTCATCCGCTCTCGGCCCATCCCCCTATGGCGGCATACGCCCGCAGGGGCGCCGACCGCGGCTGGCACACCCGGGACGACGGCCACAAGGTGCGGGGGGCCCAACACAACACCGCTTCGGGTTCTGTTCTACTTAACACTGGACCACACCGCGTCGCCGCCTGCCCGGCTGCTGGCGCGGCAGCCTGCCTGCCTGCCTGCCGTGTGCCCGGCTGCTCCCGCCCCCACGCCGCCCCCACGCCGCCCTCCGCCCTCCCGCTTGCCGCGCGCCCGCCTGCGCGCCTGACTGGCCCCACAGGCCTTTGTGGAGGCAAACGACAGGCTGCTGGTGCCGGCCTTCAAGCGCAAGGTGGGGCCGCACACCGGGCGTGGCGGTGCCGGGGGGGGGGGCCCTGCGAGCGTGAGCGGGAGGCTGGTGCCAGGGCGCCGAGCTGCAGCCAGGCGGCGGTAGGTGTGGTAGGTGCGGTAGGTGCGGTAGGTGCGATAGGTGCGATAGGTGCGGTAGGTGTGCCCTGGTGGCCCTGGGCGCCAGGGGCTCGTCCGCTGAGCCCTGGCCCCTCAGCCCGGGCGCCCTGGCCCCTCAGCCCGAGCGCCCTGCCGGCCGGCCGACGGCACGCGGGGGCTGGGCGTGTCCATGGCTGCCATGCGGTGTGTGCAGCACCTGCTCCGCTCGCCGTCTAAGCCCCAACACACCCCACGCACCCCTTCCCATGCCGCTGCGCCGCCCTGCCCCGCGCTACCCCTCACCCGCCAGCAATTCGACATGCGGCGGCCGGGCCCCGCCTGCCACACCGCCACGGTGGGTGGCGACGGCATGTGGAGCCTGGAGGCGGACATGCGCATGCCGCACTTCGGGGGAGCGTGGCCGCAGGTGGGCGCCGGGGGAGGGGAGGGGCGGGTTAGGGCCGTGCACGGGGAGGAGGACGTGCACAAAGACCAGCGTGCGCAGCAGTGCCAGTGCCGCACCGGCGATCCAGCGTACCGTGCCGCGCTGGGAGGCCTGCTGCTTGAGCCGGGGCCGCCCGCGGGCCCCGCACCGCACCGCACCCTGTGCTCCGGCCCCTAGCCCACGTCGCCCTGCCCCGGTGCCCGGTCGCGCCGCTTGCCCTGCCCGCCTGGTCGGCATTCGCCTGTGTACGCTGCCCGCCTCCCAACCACAGGAGCTGGGCGGCAAGGCGCTGGGCCCCATGGGGCCGGTGGCCAACGCCTGGCTGCAGATGATGCGGGAGGCGGGTGAGAGCTGCGGCCGAGGGGGCCGAGGCAGCGGGGCGCCGACAGCTAGGCAGGGCTGGGCTGGGCTGGGCTGAGCTGCGAGAGGCGGGGGCGTGCGGCGGCGTGGGGCCACTGGGTAGGGCTGGGCCGGGCTGGGCCGAGGGAGGCCATGCGCCAACGCCGCCCGGCCGCACGCGAGCTTGGCCTGCTTGCGCATGGCCGCCGCGCAAGCAGTCCGCACGCCCGACTTGCCGTACGTACGGCGGGTGCCTATCTAGCTTTCTTGCTATGGGCACAGCCGCGGGGCAGGTAGCGCCAGGGCTGGGACGGCTGGGCTGACGCCCGGGTGCCGATGTCGTGGCCGGTCTCCCTGGCCCCGTCTTGTGCGTGCTGCCCCGAAGAAACGGCGACTGCCTGCCTGCCTGGATTGGGGCCTTTCGCTATCCGTACCTCCGATCCCTCACACTCCCCCCCCTCCAGGCGGGGCGCCCCTGTGGCCGGACCCCGAGGACCCCGGCTCCGCCGCCGCCGCCGCTGCGGTGCCGCATGAGAAGTTTGTCTACTTCAGGTGCGCGCATGGCTAGCTGGCTTACACTGTCGAGCTGGCTGCCGTGCAGGCTGTTGCGCTGTGTTGCGTAAGAAGCATCCGCGCGGCGGCGCACGGACGTTCTGTGTGCGTTGAGCTGCATGTGTCCTAGCGTGGCGGGCTGTGGCGCCGAATGCTCCATCAGCAGGGACGTGGCGGCACGGACGGTTCCTATCAGCGGAGCGCCACGCGCCGCCGCCCTCACACCCGCACCTTTTATGTTCCAATGCCAACCCGCCACCCCACGCGCCAACCCCGTGCCCCCCTGCCAACCCGCACGCAGCCGACACCTCGTGTGCGACTGGAGTAGCTGCGGACAGAACGGCATGTACCAGCCTCAGCTGGCGCCGGGGGCCGAGCCGTGCGTGGTGGTGAGCGGGCGGCGGTCCTCAGGTTGGGTTGCACTCCTGCCATCTATGCACCGGGCAGGGCCGTCGCGTGAGCAGCTGCGCACACGACGGCCCCTCGACGGCGGTCCCTCGACGACGGCCCCTCGACGGCGGTCCCTCGACGGCGGTCCCTCGACCTGCGACGCCGGGGGCGAGCGCAGTGTCGCAGGGCCGTCCCGTGAACGGCGCACAAGCTCGCGCCCTACGCTGCACTGCGCTGCTGGTGGCCTGGCTCCATGCGCAGCTAACGCCCTCCCCCACAGCTGGGCCCTCACCGCCGCCTCCACCGCCTTCCCCGACCGCACGCAGTGGGGCCACTTCGTGGTCTCGCCCGATGGGGCCCTGGGCAAGCGCTTCCAGGTGCGGCATCGCACCTTGCGCACGTGCAGCACGTGCAGCACCGGCCTCCTTGTACGACACCGAATACTTGTTACTCGCTCGCCCAAGTCCTGGCCAATGTCTACCAGCCTCCCGGGTCTCAGCCACCTGCCCAACCATGCCGTGTGCCGTCGGACCTTTGCACTGTCCACACACCCCTCACCCGTGTGAAACCCTGAAACCCTAAAACCCCCCATCGCCCCCAGCTGCTGCACAACGGCCACACCAACCTGGCCCTGGCCCACCACATGCACGGCCTGGGCGGCGCCTACTTTGCCACCAACCACCACATCGGAGCCACAACGCACCACTCCCACATGCGCGCGGGCGCGCACCACGGCAAAGTGGGGCAGATGGTGAGCTGCGGCAAAGGCAGGGGTGGCAGGCTGGTAGCGTGGCAGGCTGGTAGCGTGGCAGGCTGGTAGCGTCGCAGGCTGGTAGGGTGGCAGGCTGGAAGAGTGGCCACAGGCCTGTCCTGCGGGCTGCAGCGCTCGGGCGGCGGGCAGGCCACGTGCTGCCGAGCAGGACGCCGTGCGTGCGGGGCGCCTGCGCCTCGGCGCGCCCCCCATGCCCGCCTTGCCCCCGCGCCCGTGCGCCGTGCCGTCTCCCTCCCGTCACCGCTGCCCTCCCCGTGCCCCTCCGCCCCAGATTCCCCTGCCCAAGGTCATCGCGCTGGCGCCCCAGGTCAGCGCCATGGCACGGCGGCCGCATGGGCGGCCTATGCTCACGCGCATGCCGGGCCGGCACCCTGCTGGTCGGGCCCCTGACCTGCACGCCTCCACGGCCCCCGTGCCTGCCCTCCCTCCCTCCCCACGCCGCGCCGCAGGTCCTCAGCCCCACGCCCGGCCCCGACAACGACACGGCGCGCTCCGCCAGCGGCGCGCTGTACCTGCGCACCAAGCCCGCCTTCGTGTCGCTGATCCAGGACCTCAGCAGCGTGGCGCTGCTGGCGGACAGGACGCTGGCGGTGCCACGCCTCTCCTGCGACTTCCCCTGGGTGAGGGGGCGTTAGGGCTTGGTGTGAAGGCGTGGGCCTTGCATGCTTGGCACGCTTCTCCAGGACCTCAGCTGGGCTCTGGCGCGCAAGGACAGGGCGCTGGTGGAGGCGCAACCGCGGCCGTCGCGCGGCCGGCCCCTGGAAGCGCGTGGCGGGGCGCCGCTATGGGGTCCTCAAGAGTTGCCCCGGAGGACGCAGCGCTGAGGCCTTGCGGCTGACGCCTGCGCTGCTTGTCAGCTGGCCCCCCCGCCCGTGGTGCCTGCGCCACCTGCGCCACCTCCCGTGCCGCCTGTGACGCGCATGAAGCATGCCGCTGCCCGCGCCGCCGCCCGCGCCGCAGATGCACCGGGGCGAGGCCTTCCCCTACAACGGCTCCCACTACGTGCCTTGGCGGTACCTGGGTAGGTGTACGGCAGCACGACGGCCGCCGGGGTCTCTGTACGGCACAGGCTGGCGGCTGGCGGGCCGGTGCCGCCCTGACTCCGGCGCCCTGGGGCCCTGCGCAGGGGTTGGCAGCGCTGCTGCGCAGAGTGTGCGTATGTGCTGATGCTGCTGACGCTACGCGCTCTACCCCCGTGTGCCCCGCCCGGCCAGACGGCGACGCCTGGGCGCCGTACGGCCCCTCCACCAAGGAGCTCAGCTGCGAGTGGTTTGCGTGGGCTCAGCACGGTGCGTGGGCGGGGCGCTGGGCCGCAGCAGGCGGGCCAGGCCGCGCTGTGCGGCGTCACCCTCACCCCCCATCCCTCTGGCCTGGTGGCAATGCGCGCGTGTGTTGGTGCGGTCTGTCCCTCCCGCGCATCCGCCCCCATCAGGCTGCCTGCAAGTCCCACAACCCTCACCCTCACCCCAGCCCCACCTCAATGCCGCTCCCCCCCCCCGAGAGCAGGCTGCCTGCACGGACCCGCGCACGTGGAGGCGCGCGGGCACGGCCACGCCAACGCGCACCCCGCGGCGCGCATGCTGCTGGCCATGGAGGTGCGCGGGCCGGGGGCCCAAGCCCTCTCTCACGGCATGCATGTCATGGATGGCCAGCACGGTATGCCTCACGCCATACCTAGCACCCGGTTCACGGGCGGCCCGCCCGCCCGTCCGGCCCCAACGCCCGCAGGTGGCGCACTTCCTGCAGCAGCTGCCCAAGGAGTACCAGGCGCCGCGGCCGGGCACCAACACCATCGCGCCGCCGCCCGGCGCCACGCCCGACGACAACGGCGTCTACAGCGTCACCGCAGCGCAGATGCATTCGGCGCTGCAGGTGGGTGCGCCGAGGGGGCCGGGCACGCCGCTCTGCTGAGGGGACTCCCGGGCATGCAACGGGCTGCTGCAGCATGGTCGCAGCCGCAGGCGGCGCCGGCGGTGGGCGGAAGCAGCAGGGGGCGCCGCGCCGTGTCTCGTGGCTGGGCGGGCCATGCGAGCGGCTTGATTGCCGGCAAACCGGTCGACCGGTCGCGGGGGCTGCGGCCGGAGCGCAGCCGCACGCCGCACGCCGCACGCCGCACGCCGCACGCCGCACGCCTCCGACGCGTGCCCATGATGTGCCATGCACACCCAAGCGCCAGGCCCGCGCCGTTCCCGACCCGCGTCCATCAAGTGCGGCCCCGCGTGCTCCCGCCGCCCGCCAGCGCGCTCGGCCGGGCGCACGTGCCGGGCCGGGCACCGAAACCCTGGCATCCCTGTTGTGACCCTCGTGACCCCTGTGCGCTTCCGCGCCCCGCCCGTGCCCCCCAACCACCCCGCAGGCGGTGGCCCCGGAGCACCCAATCGTTTGGTTGGACGCGCCCATGCGGGTACGACAGGGCCCCCGCGCATCGTACCATGCCGTACCGTGCCGTTCCGTACCGTACGGGGGAACGGGCTCATGTGTCTGCTGATATTGGGCTAGGACAGGAGCGAGGCTGTCGAGCGCCAGGCGGGTCATGTGGCCGCGTCGTGTGTGTCCCCGACCACCGCCGCCAGCCTAGCCGGGGCAAGCAGCGGCTGTGGGGCGCGCCAAGCAGCTGCTTCAGCAGCTGACGTACGGACGGATGTGGCCGCAGCTGCGGGTCCTCGTGCGCGGGGTGCCCGCCCAGATAGACGGGCTGGGTGGCGACCGAGCGATCGAGGGGCGATGGGGACCGTTGCAGATCCCCACTCTGCAAGTACGTGCGCCGCACCGTTGACTCCCGGCTGGCGCGCCGCCGTGCCGCGTGCGGTCCCGCAGGTGACGGACCTGAGCCAGGGCATGAAGGTGTCTCTGGAGCAGTGGCACAGCCACTGCTGCGGCCTGTCGTGGCCGCAATCCTACAACCACATCTGCTACTGGCGCTTTTGAGCGGTTGCGAAGCGAAGCGACGGCGCGCGGTGCTCTGAGCGGTCGGTGGCTGCAAGATGCATCAGAGTGGAGGGATGGAGAGGTGGGAAGCCGTACGGCGTGCAGGGGGGCGAGGGAGGGGGCTGTGCGTCCGATCGACAGGCGGCGCGAGCACAGACAGGCAACACTGAAGTACAGTGGGCCGCAGGCCGCCACCCTCTGTACATGTCAGCGCTCCTAATAATGCTTTTGACTATACGCAGCACGAAGCTGAGCGACTTCTCCGGACAGGGAACGAATCTAATCATAGACGCATTGCATTCTCGGCTACACTCACACTTACTGACCTTGCAACATAGTAAGAACTAATAGACTGTATAGGTAGCACACGGCTACCTGCACGAGCATCGATTCCGAGCGAGTCACACGAAAGCTTGCCTGGGTGCCGAAGGACGCGTTGTCCCTACATGCCTCAAACAACCTGAGGCGGCTCGCAGAAACGACTCGCGGCGTGGTGAAGCCGTTGCTTGTTCAGCGTATCAGAGAGCCACCAGCGCGCGCCGCGGCGGTGTGCATCGACGACCCCGACCTTTGGCTCCCCTGGGAGGTCACCGGCGTGGAGCAGCCAGCCCTCTCAGCTTGTGCTGAAGTCTTCAGCTGCAGGCAGTCCTTCCATGTCCTGGGTCACGAGCCAAGCAACATGTGCGCGAGCGCCCCTGCCGGCGCTGCTCGTTCGAGGCCGCCGTCGCTCGGTCCGGCTCAGGTGCGACTCCAGTATGCTCACCGGTTCACATGCTGCAGAAAACTGGTTGGGTGCACCGCGGCGGCTTTCTTAGTGCCTGTTTGGGCAAGCTGGGGTCTGCGCTTGCAAACAGCTTGCCACCAATGGTATGTGAGCTCGGTTACAACGAGTACAGGCAGCCTGCGGATGGTCGCTCAGCGGTCAATAACGCTGACCATGAGGTTTCCCTTGAGCGAGCGGATCCCAGCAGCACAGCGCTAAGGCAGCGATGTCGGCAGTCACAATGGCTTCTATGTGAAAGTAGTGAACGGCGGCAACAGGCGTCGTTTTGTGCGTCCAGTCAGCGTTCTGTCGCCGAACCCCCTCGCAGGTCCGCGGCCGCTGAGGGGACGTAAGCGGTCAGTGCACATGCGGCACCAATGGTGGTGGCGATGCTGACTTTTCCTGACAGCGGCGGTGCCTTGAGCGGTAGCTACACCGACGTCAGCGACAGGCTGCCGGTGTTCGCTGGCCTGCGCTCGCTGACGCGGGCTGCCGGCAGCGCCTGTCAACAGGCACCTTCGCTGCTTTTGGTCGGGAGCTACAGGTGGCCGCTCAGGTCCAGCGGCAGGCGCCCGAGGCAGCAAACGAGGCAGCGGCAGGGAGCCGCCGATGCAGCAGACTAGCACAGCGGCAGGACTACGCCGCCACAGGAGCCGTGGCAGCCGCTGACAGCGCTTCAGGAGATAGCCATCGTGGTGGACGCTAGCATCAGCAGCGCGGCGGCTCTCGTAAACCAGGTCAGTTCAGAGTGACGGGGCGGGCGGGGGATCGGCCGGGGCGACACGGGTTTGGCTTGAGCCTTCGACCGTCGGCTATTGAGGTGTGGCGGAGCAACAACCAGCTTATACTCATCAACTCACATAGCAAGGCGAACAACATTCATCATTAGCTTGTGAACGTCTGCCGACCGCCATCTCCTCAACCGCGTCCGCTTAGCGTGCAGCAATGGCCGTATCTGATGGAAAGTGGAGCACTGGGTTCTGCGATTGTTGCAACGACTGCGGAGTTTGCTGTGAGTTGCGGCCGGCCGGCAGGGGCTGCCGTAGAGACGACTGCCGCTGCTTGCCGTGGTCTGTGTGGTTAGCCTCCTTATAAACTACACGGAAACGCGCTTCGCGGGGAAAGGGTTGTGCTCTCGAAGGTTGGGTGCTGTGGGTAGCAGTGCTGCGCTCTTGCAGCGTCACGCGCCTGCACCTGTCAATCCTGACGTTCGCTGGATGGAGCCACCTGGGGCCCAAGGCGTCAGGCGCTCTTGTTCGGCCATCCATGTCTCGAACTAAGCTTTTGCCACCCGTCCTGCTGTCGCCCTCAGGCTACGCATACTGGTGTCCCTGCTGCCTCTTCGGGCAAAATGTCTCGCGCATGACGGATGTAAGTACCGGCGTTGGCGTCAGGGCCTTGTGGCACGCCCCGGGCTGGCCCAACGGCTCGTGCCCGCCAGGCCAGTGCCCGCGTCACAGCCTCCCCGGCACCCTCGGCCGCCTCTCGACGCGGCGCAGCCCGCTCCCAGCTTCCCCTGGCCGCGATCCAGACTCACGGCGTTTCGTGCCCACCCGCCCGCCTGCCGCCTGCCTTCAGGCCCCGCCGGCGCCGCCCTGCTGCGGGGGCTCCTGCTACGGCGCCTGCTGCTGCTACTGCCTGCTTTACGAGATCGGCTGCTGCTGCTGGTACCACATGAGCGCTCGCAGCTGGATTCGCAAGTAAGCCTGCTCCACAGGCCTACGGGTTACGGCTGAGCCTCCTGGCACTGCCTGGCCGCGCCGCCATCATGGCACCCGAGCTCCCCCTAGCCTTAGCTGGCACCAGCCCCGTAGCGCCTCGGCAGCCCCTGCCCCTCCAGCCGCTCGCTCCGGTCTCGGTGGGCGGCTGGTTGTGCCGGTTGAGCACATGTCCATGGGGGGCATTCGCTGCCGACAACCCCATGGTCAAGCCTGGGTTCGCTGCCCGCTTCCCCACCTGGGTTCCCTCCCCACTTCCCAAGTCCGTAACCCTCTCCCCTCTCCCACGCCTCCCCCAGAAAGTACGGCATCCCCGGCGACTGCTGCAGCGACTTCATGGCCACCTGCTGCTGTCCGCTGTGTGCCATGTGCCAGGAGAGCCGCGAGCTCACGCAGCGCGCCATGGCAAAGGGTGCGTTGGGTGCCGCCGCAGCGCTGCCGACCCGCTGCCGCGCCTCTGGGCCTGCAGCCCCTGCAGCGCGCCGGCTTCCTGCTGACGTGGCTCCTTCCCTTGGCCTGCCAACCCCACCCTGCAGCCACCAAGGCCTCGCAGGTGGCGCCGCAGCCCATCATCATCATGGCTGCGCCGCAGCCCGTCATGTACGCGCCGCCCGTGCCCGCGCCGCCGCCGTCACACCACCACCACCACCACAAGTCCAAGAGCAGCTCCAGCTCCAGCTCGAGCCACTAGGTGGAAAGCGCACACGTTGATGGTGCCAGGACTGGGCTTGGGCGGGTGTGGCGTGTTGGCGTGCAGGCGCCCGTCGTTAGGCGGGTGGCGGGGGTGTTCGGCGCTGCAAAGGTGCCGGGCAAGCGGGCGACGTGTGTGGTGGGTCCTCGGAGCACGGGCGGACTGGGTTACAACCTAGAAGGCGGAAGCGCTGCGGCCTGTGAACGGGGTGGCACGTGTTGGACTGTGGAAAGATTCTCCCTTTGCGGGGGGACTGGGGCTCTGTTGTGGGGATATGCTAGGGATGGCGTTGTGCTCGGAGCGTTTGGACGAGTGTGCGGGCACTGCGCTGACAAAAGTTGTGCGACCATGGAGGGCGGCCTGCGCGTGACGGTGTGGCGTGTTCGCTGGGGCGTCGCTGCTGGGGGCTCGTGGCGGAAGCCTTGGGCCCATGGCAGTAGTTGCCGGACGGGGATGCTACTCTTCTCGTGACTCATGAGGCCTTGCGAGTTCGCGTGGTAGCCTGCCGCTCTCATCAAAGGTGTGAGGTAAATAGGTCGGGTTTGTGGTGGTGGCCGATTGGGTTTGCTGCTTCACCTAAGGCGCTGGTGTCTTGCGGTATGCTCGCGGTTTCGTTGGCCGTTCCTTTGCGGCGTTGAGCGGCATCGTTGGGCTGTATGGGCGTCGGCTGCCCCGCGCCGCGTGACCCTGGGTCTCTGTTTGATGTAGGGTGGCTGCGCGCTGTGTGTTGTGTATCAATATGTACGTGTCGATAGCGCTGCGCGGCAAGGCTGGTGCTGGCGATGTGGTGGCATTCAGGGAAGTTAGGGACGGGGGCGCCGCCGCTGCTACGGTATGCGTCGGCTGCGGCTGGAACACGCCGCAAGCTTTGACGCGGTGGGACTTGATTAATCCCGTGCCCGTTGCTTGCGCCTTGCGATAGTGCCTTCGCGGCAACCAGATCTGGAGGCATCGTGGCTTGCGGGGAGCAGTTCATCCGCCTGCATGTGGAGCACTCTGCAGCACGTGCTCGGCCACAGTAAAGATGATTGTAAAGATGACAGTAGCTACACGTTACAACAGCAGACCGCAGTTCCCGTTAGGCGCCCATCACGGCAAGTTGGTGAATTGCTGCAACAGGGAGCATCAATGGTCCAAAGGGCATCAACACCTTGCAATCAAACCTGTCCCAGCTGCGCATGGGTGCATGGCTCGCCCCATAAAGAGGCCACCCATACCAGACGCACACCGTCGGTCGGGCCATGAGGCACGCCCTACGTGCCGCACACCAATCCTTTCTGTCCTACCACCCTACACTTAGATCACGAGCGCCAGCCTGGGGCGCCAAACCTCGCACCACGCACGTCCCCGCATCAGCACTCAGCTAAGCTATGCAGCCTAATGCCTGCTGCGCCGGCAGCAGTCTATACAAAGTGTCCCAAACCAGTGCAACGCGTGCCGCTTGCCCCGGCTACAACCGCGCAGCGCGTGCTGACCACCAGGATGACACCCCTACGTACTCCACCTGCCAAAAAAAGCAACCAGCCCACGCGCACGCAGCCCACCCCAATGATGTCTTGCTAGCTGCCAGTTCCTGTGTCTGCTATCTCGCACGCAGCCCGCCTGGACGCCCCCTGCTTCAACGCGCCGCTGGCGTGGCCTTGGCAATGCGAGCAGCCATAAGCCGTGAGCCCTCAACTATATCCAGGGACGCGCCACACAGCACACCACGGGCCTCCTTCCCCACGCGAAGTCGCACTGCAACCCCCACGCCCGGCCGGCTGGCGCGCGGAACGCGCTTGCCGCGCAGGCCCAGCTTGGGGGCCGCAGCGCCGCGAGGCCGGGCAGCGGTGGCCCACGGTGCGGCGTAGCCGCTACCTCAGTGCGAGGGCTGCACCACGCGGCACGCCTGCACGGCCGTGTGGTACTCCTTGCTAAAGGCGTACACGCGGCTCTGCAGGTAGCACCACTCGGTGCTCTGAGGGCAGCATGCAAGGAAGCAGAGGGCGGGCGCGGCATGGTTGGCATGCAGGCATAATGCCAGATTGCCAGCTGGTTCGTGCTACCGAAGGGCGGGCGCCAGACGACAAGTGGGCATCGCCAGGATCCGCTGCAGGGGGTGCCTTTGCCGGCCGCCCCGCAGGCAACACGGCGGGCGCCGCTGCTCTAGCGCGCGCCCTCCCTGCCGGCGCCCGAAAGGTTGTACGCCTCCAGACCCAGCACCCGATACGGACTGAGAGCCCCTCCATCATGCCAGGTTCGCGGATTGCCGCCCAGGCCCCACATCGGGATGCATGAACCGACAGATGGTGTGGGCTCACTACCACAGCGCAACGAGCTAGCTGGATCCCCCGGCAGTCGCAGCGCTGTCCTATCGAGCCCCTACCTTGTAGTAGTAGCCCTGGCAATCGGGCTCCAGGTTGCAGGTGGCCTCGCAGGTGGCCAGGTTGGCCTGCTCGCTGGCCTTGGGGTTGAGCTTGATGGCGGCCATGCGCACGCCCCACAGCGACACGCCCTCCCGGCACGTGTACAGCTTGGCGGCGTCCGGGGGCGGCGGCGGCGGGTTCGAGTACAAAGCGGGGGCCTGAGGGGGGAGCCCCTGAACGTCGCCGGCGGGCGGGGGAGGGCTGGGCTGCATCGGCGCCTGGGCGATCGGCGGGCTGGGAAACGCTGGAGGGGATGGCTGGGATGGCGGGCTCGGCGGCAGGGTGTCGTTGCAGGGGACCAGGTACTCTGAGGGAAGGTCGGGTGGAAACGTGTGGGTCAGTCAGCAAGGGCTCGGCTGCTGTTGCCCTGACTGCTGCATATGACACTTGCTAAGCTTGAGCCAAGGACAGCTGAGGAAGTGGGGAACTGTGTGGGCTCACCGCACATGCCCATCGTGAAGATGGAGGCGCGGTCGACGCCGCCGCAGATCCCGTTTAAGCCTGGCGCGCAGTCCAGGGGGCAGCCCTCTGCCTCGACTGCCCACGCCGGCTCCATCATAGCACTGCCGAAGCACGAGTAGATGTCGGTGACGGCGAACCAGGTTAGGTTCTGCTTGGCCGCCTCAGTGTAGCATTCGAGCACCGTCATGGGCTCGGCCGCGGACTCGTCCTTGGCAAACAGCAGGATGCTGAACTCGCCAAATGGGTCAGAGATGGAGCCCTCGGCTGGAGCGAAACAACCCCAGTGGCACACTGCGTCATCATCGGTGGCGTCTGATTGGAAGGCGGCGGGTAAGGAGAGGGGACGCGCGGGGCTGTGAGCAACAAAGCTACACCCGCCGTGCGTGCTACCGTGCCCCAGAGCAACCTTGGCATCATGTAGGGCACTGAGCCGGCTGCGTGTTAGCCTCAATTTGCTGGCGCACCTTGGAGGAGGCGCCGAGAGAACGAGCGCTGTGGCGCATGCTCCGCGACAGCTTGAGCAACCTCTTGCGCCTGCAAGCACGCACGCCAGTCCAGAGCTCGTTTATTCAAATTATAAGCACAAACTAGGCGCCGCAGATATGGACAAGGCAGTAGCGCTGCAAATTCTGCCTCCAACAAGCGCTGCAGCGTGCAGCCGCGCACCTTGCGGTGGTCGATACGCAGTTGTGCAATCGCTGCTGCTTTACACAATCCGCACAGTAGCAGTCCGGCCGCTAGCAAGAGGCGCGACCTTGCCATGGCTGTCGGCCTTCCTGGGCGAGGAATTAGCTACCAGCTCTTCCTGGGCGTGTGAGTGCTATAAGCAGTCCGCAGAAGACTGGGAAGCAGGACTGTTTGAGCGCTGCTCACTCCAGCAAGGCGGTGAACCGACGCTCCTGCCTAAAATGTCTTAGAGACACAAGGCTAGTTCTTCGTATGAGTGCGTATGTAGCGATACGTTCGGGGCGCTAGCCACCAGCTTCTGCAAAATTCAAGCGGGACGATGGTACCCGCTGTTGCTGGTTACGGGAGTCGGGCTGCGCGAACCAAGGCCAGCATGCGGGATCAATACTATCCTTGCTACGCTTCTATGCCAGCCGTGCGGGAGGCTAACCGACGCGACCGCTGCTCTCCCGCCATCACACGCGCGAGATGCTCGCGCTCAGCGCGCTTCCTCGCCTCCAACCACCGCGCACGGACAGGAGACCCCTTCAATATACGTTGGTCCTCGTCCATCATTGCTATCCCAAGCAGCGTGGGTAGCCACGGGAGGGGTCGGTGCAAACGCCGCCCCGGTTTCAGCCGGTCAGCCGGTCTACCCGGTTTCAGCCCGAAGGCCCCGCGAAGGCCCGGCATTTGCACCCGTGGTGAACAATCCCTGGCAGGTGCGCATGTGGCTGTGTGCACGCACTGCACGCTGCTTGACTGGCCAGTAAAGCTCGCCAAACCTTACATCACAAAACTGCTGCAGCAGGACGAGGCCCACCCTGCCGTACACGCGCCGCCGCCGCATCGTTTCACGTTGCCCCTGTTACTCCTGTGCGCGACAAGCGCACTTCTGCATGCTCCCAGCCCCATCTAGCCCCTGCTAGCCACACCCCTGGCCAGTACATCCCTTGTGCAAACAAACTCCCGGCAGCTCTAACACTGGCGCAGCTGCTTAGGGGATGACGTAGGTAGAGCCGGCCGCTTGCGACCGGCCCGCCCCCTGCTTCTGCGCGCGCGCCGCGTGCTGCTTGAACATGGTTTTCATCTGGGCAAGGGGGGACGGGATGGGGAGGGGCAGGCGCCAAGGGTGAAGCGTGCTGGTGTGCGTGCAAGGGGAGCGGCGGCTGGCTGCGCGCCTCCATCAGCGCAGCGCATCTGCCTAGCTGACGCCGACACGGTCCTGACAGCCTGGACGACGCTCACAGCGTGCCATGGCAGCGGCTGTCCCGTCCCGCCCATCCTAGCTTCCAACTCGGACCGCCGGCCGAGCGGCGGCACGGGCCCCAGCACAGAGCGCGGCGCAGCGGCGGCGCCCAGGGAGTTGCCGCGCACGTGTCCCGGCCCCGGTTGGCAACCTCCTGAATCACGGTCTGTCAGGAGATTGGCAGCCCTTCATCCCCGCCATCGCAACAGGGAAGTGCCGCAAGGTGCTGGCACAGCCGCGCTGCCCAGCGCCCCTCCAGGCGATGGCAGTGGGACAGTTTCTAGGCCTCCGCCCCGCCCCGCAGACCCAGCGCTCGGCCGCCGCCCTGCCGGCCTCCCGCCCTCCCTCCCTCCCGCCAAGAAGCCGCCGGGCCTGCCCGGCCCCGGCCCAGCCCCACCTCCTTCTTGGCTGTCCGCTGGCTGCGCCGCGCGTCCTTGACCGCCGCCTTGCGCGCCTTGCGCTCCTCCGCCGTCTCGCCCTTGCGCCGCTGCAGCAGCGCCGGGTCCAGCACGCTGCCGTCTGGGGGGCGGCGGCCATGGGGTACGGGCCCACGAGGGCAGGGGCAGCGTCGGGTGGCGTCGCATGGGGGCCAGCAGGCTCGGCCACGGCGCCGAGGTGCTCGGGGGGAAGGGAGGGTGTCTAGGGGGAAGAGGGTGCGAGAGCAGTGACAAAAGAAGGGTGGAAGGGAACGGCCGTGCTGTGGCTCGCGCGCCGGCCAGCATTGGGGCCAAGCCCGCTGCCGGCGCCCCGCAGCCCCGCAGCCTTCCACACGCGCAGCGGGCAGGGCAACATAGCGAGTGCAGCCACGCGCCTCGCGGGTGGGCAGGCCTAGCAGGCCCAAGCTCCCCACGGCACAGCGCCCGCCGCCGCACACCCCTCCACGGCACGCACCCTCCCCTTCCCCTCCCCTTTCCCCACGCGCCCTCCCACCACCCAAACCCAAACCTCACCGACGTCGCTGCCCTCGCTCTGCCCCTCCTCCTCCTCGCCGTCGGCTCCCTCCTCCGGCTCCTCCGGTATGGCGCCCACGCCGCCGCCCGCTCCCGCGCCGCCCACCACCACCGGCATGCCCGTCTTGGCGCTGAGCCGGATGGCGCCGCCGCCGCGCGCCCCGCTGCGGCGCTGCGGCTCCACGATCTTGCCGGGGTGGTTCTCCAGGTTGGACGTGAGCGACAGCACCGACTCGCAGTCCCAGCGCTCAGCGTCCTGCGAGGGAGCAGGCCGGACAGGTCGGTGGGGCAAGGCGGTGGTGGTGTTGACGTGGTGTTGGCGCGGACTCCGGCCGGTGCGAGGGGCCGAGCCGATGCGCGACGTGCGGGGTGCTGCGGTCCGCGGGGCGTCGGGTGACGGGCTGGGGACCGGCTCGCGCGCTCGCGCCCCGTCGCAACGGCGGCCTCCGGCTCTGGCGCAGCGTCACCGTGTCGAGCCCCCCCCCCCCCCCCCCCCCCCCCCCCCCCCCCCCCCCCCCCGG
>BDDC01000049.1:130860-140931 GCA_001662425.1 Chlamydomonas sphaeroides
GCCCCGTGCATGGCGGCCAGCACCCCGGCAGGGTGCCCAGCGCCCAGCCAGCTGCGCACCCGCCCGGGGCCGGGCGCAGCACCCAGGGCGACCGTTCCCCCCCAGGCACCCTTCCCGCGCCCGCACCAGCCCAGGCACAGCAGCCGCAGCCGCAGCCTCCCGGGCAGTTGATGCGCCCCGCAGTTGCTCCGACCGTGCACGTCGGCCCCACTCCGCCCCGCCTCATCCATGACGAGGCTCCAGCGCTCCCCCACCCGCATCCCGACCTCCACCCCCCCTCCCCACCCCAGGCAGCCCACCCGCTCACCCGCACGTGCATAGTCGCCACCGCCCCAGCACCCAGCAGCCCCTCCTCGCCGTCCCCGCGCGTCGCCGCAAAGTGCGCCTCCTCCGCCTCCAGCTGCTTGGCCAGGCGGGCCTTGGTGGCCGCCAGCGCCTCCGGGTCGGGCCGCGAGGCGGCGGCGGCCACATCGTCCAGAGCCTGCGGTTGGAGGGTAGGCGAGGCGGCGGGGCGTTGGGAGCGGGAGTGGGGTCGGCACGCGTGCCGATGCGCAAAACACATGCTGTCACAGCACAGCACTGGACAGCACACTACTCGCCTGCAGCGGCCGCAGCCCTTCGGCCTCCAGCGACTCCACTGCGCGGTTCTCCGCCAGGAACTCGTCCAGCACGTGGGCGTAGTCGGATAGTTCGCACGCGCCGCCAGCAGGAGCCGCCGCCGCGCGCCGCCGCGCCGCCTCGGCGCCGGCGTCGTCGCCAATGTCAGACTCGTCGTCGTCGTCGTTGGCGTACCGCCCGTCGTCGCCGAGCGGCCCGATCTCCTCGTCGTCGTACTCAACCGCCAACCGCTCAAACTGCGCGTCGAGCGAGGCCAGGCCCTGGGGGAAGGCGCGGGGCGATTGGCGGGCGGTGGGGAAAGGGGCAGGCGGTTTGGAAGGGGTTCGGCGGGGGCAGGCCCTGGGGCACCACCATCGCGGCGCGCTTGGCGTGCGGCGAAGAAAGGGGAAGGGGTTCGGCGGACGAATGGAGATCATGGGGCGGCGTGGAAAGGGCAGGGCGGCGGCAATGCACAAAGGCACCCCGGCGGTTAAGCCGGCAGCATCGAGCCCGGCCACGCACGCCCCACCTCTTTCCGGTCTTTCCGCTCCGCGCGCCAAAAGCTGGACACCACCGACGCCGCGCCCACGCCGCCGCCGCGGATGCTGCCCGGCGCAGGCGCAACCGCCGCCGCCGCCGCGCTCGCGCCCGCCGCCGCGCCCGAGGCCGGCCCGCTGGGCCCCGCCGACCCGGGCGCCGCCGCCTCGCCGGGCTGCTGCCGCCGACGGTGGCGGTTGCGCCACTCGTCCGCGTCCTCGTCCTCCTCCTCGGGCTCCTCGCTGTGGCCGCCCGTACCCTCCTCGCCCTCCTCCTCCTCGTCCTCCGCGGTGAGCCCCGCGGTGGCGGCGGCGCCGCCGCCGCCAGCGGCACCGCCGGCGGTGCCGCCTTCCTCGTCGTCCAACTCCCCCGCGACAAAGTTGTCCAGCCAGTCGGCCCACTCGTCGCCCTCCACCACCTGCGGCGGGTCGACGAGCTCTCAGCGACCGGAGCAGGCTAGGGGCACCGCTGGCAGCAGCGCGCCCGCTCTGCGCCGCCGCTCGCCGGCTGCGCCCGCAGCCTGGGCCCCACATGGCCTGCCCATGTGGATGAGACCGCAGCATGAGAAGCATGCGCCCGCACGAGCTGCGCCCAAGCTGCGGTCCAAGGCCGCACGGGAGCGCGCTGCGACGATGCGCCGGTGCGTGCCCCGCTGCCCGCTGCTGCGTGGGCGTCCCCACGCAACGGGCGCCGCGCCTCAATGCGGCCCCGCGTGGCCCCACCTCTGCCCGGTTGGGGTCGTTGCCGTTCTCCATTTGCGCCATGCACAGCTCCAGCTCCGCCAGGTCCTGGGCAGGGGGCGCGTGGCGAGAGGGGCCAGGTTGTGCACGGCGGCGGCGGCGTCGGCGCGCTGGCTGTACTAGCCACACACAAGCCGTGGGGCAGGAAGGGCGACGTGCAGGTCCTCTCCCCCGCCGGGCGCTCCAAGGCGGCCCTGCGGGCAGGCGCCGCAGCCCGGCCGCGGCACTGCAGCCTGCACTGCCAGCACACACGCGCGTGGGGCTCTGTCCCACTGAAACTGCTGGAACACACGCGCCGGCCCCTCCCAGTCTGCACCTTTTGCAGCTTGCCGCGGCCGCTGCGCAGCTCCGTGGGCCGCGACAGGGCGGTGACCTCGTGCAGCGCCTGCGCGGCCGCCTCCTCATCATGCCCCTTGGGCTTCACCACCAGCCTGGGGGCCGAGGGCGGCGGCGGCACCGGAGGAGTGGCGGAGGGCGGAAGGCGGACATGGGGCGGGACGGGCCCCCAGGCAGCAGCCGCCCCTACTCCGGCGGTCGCTCTGCGCGGCTCTGCTCCTTTTTAGCGCCCACACGACTCGAGACGCGCGGCAAGAGATGCACGCACACGCACACACACGTGACGTGCGGTACGACACGTGGTACGACTGCACCGCGCACGACACCCAGTGCCGTACGGCTGTACGGCGCCACGCACCTGCGCGCGTCCACCACCTTGACATCCATCCGCGGCGCGATGAGCCGCGTCGCCGCCACGTACACCGCCGGGCCCGCGCCCGTAGCGTCCGTACGCCGCGTGGCTGTCGTACGGTAGCTCGGCGCCCTGCTGCGCACGCTGGGAGCCACGCTGCGTCCCCCGCGCACGCTGCCGCCCCGGCCAACCACCGCGCTGCCGGGGCCCGGCCCGGCAGACGTGCTGGGGCCCGCGGCGGCGGCGGCCGCCGCCGCCGCCGCCAGGGCGGTCTCGTCCAGCCGGCTGGCGGTGGCTGCGGCGGCGGGCTTGCTGGGCCCGGCGGCGCCGGCAGCGCCCGGCGGCACTGCGTCGAGCGGCGGGTCGTAGATCGTAAAGTCGTCCTCGTCGTCCTCGCCCTCGCCGCCGCCGGGGCCGAAGACCTCGTCGGCAAAGTCGCCCTCCTCCTCAAAGCCCTCGAGCTCCTGCTCCTCGGGGATGGTCTCCACCGGGCCGCCCGCCTGCGGAAGGTGGCGAGCCGGGAGGCGGCGAGGCGGGGAGATGGGCGGGTGTGAGCAGGCGACACTCGAATGCATGCGTGCGGGGTCACAGCCCTGCGGCCTGCCCAGCTTGCTTCGCGCCTCTGCCTGGGGCCTCATAAGGCCGTGCTCGCAGAGCGTGGGGCTCGTGCCTGCCCAGATCCGCCAGGCGTGGAAGTCTCCAGAGCCCCTGCCCAACCGTAGCACAGTGCCGTGACACGTAGCCCGTACCTTGGGCTTGCCCCTGCCCAGGTCCTTCAGGTGGGCAAGGTAGTCGTAGCCGTCGTCCGGAAAGCCCAGCGACAGCAGCTCGCGGCGCCGCTCCTCCGACATCTGGTAGCCCGGGTCATCGTGCGCCGCGGCGGCCCTGCGGGGGGTGGAGGGCGGGTGGAGGGCGGGGTGGTACGTGTCAGGGAAGGTGGGTCTGGCGTGTGGCAGGGCTTGGGACTCGGTCGCACCGCGAGGGGCCGCTGAGCTGCGAGCCGCCCTCCAGCTCCTCGTCGTCATAGTAATCGTCGTAGAAGCCGCCGTCGTCGTGGAAGTCGTCTAGCTGCTGGGCGGCATCGCCGCGGGGGCCGGCGACCTGCACGGGTAGCGGCACGGGGACGGCATGACTGGGTGGGTGGGTCCCAACGAGCATTTCGCGCGGCCTGTCGCTGCGAGGCACGGTGCGCTGTATCAGAGCGCTGACGCGCCGCGGGCTCGCCTGCGCCCACGCGCGCTGGCCGCCATCGGCCGCATCGTCCTCTGCTTCCTGGAACACGAGGCTAAAGGTGGTCGACTTTTTCTTGTCTACAAATTTCTTCTTGCCCATTGTGCAGCAGTCACGGGTAAACGAGGGGAAGCTTCTTTATAGGGCGGCGTCCTTGCACCGCACGAGTTAATTCAACGAGGAGATTCGTGATGCTGGAGCGCTACAAAATGACTTCTGTGCGCTGGAACGCTAGTGAACATGTCAACTGAATCAACCGCCTTCATTCCTGGGGCTTGGTTCGCCCTTCGCAGCATATTGCAGCTCCAGCCGAGCTACGCGACTAGACTACACGCTCATTTAGAAGCAAGAATTTTGTTACAGTTCTCCGAGAGAACCCTGTCGGCATTCCTAGTCGCCCAGCACACAGAACCCTGAGTCAGCTATCAATGCTAGCTTAGCAAGTGCCCGTCTCTACAGCCGCGCTTGTATCGACGCCTACGGGGCCTGCTGCGATGGCAGAACTCGGCCCGCGCACTCCCTGCATCGTCGCGGCGGTGCGGACGCCGCTGGGCGCCTTCCAGGGCTCGTTGTCCTCCTTCACCGCGTCGGAGCTAGGCGCCATCGCCATCCGCGGTGAGTCATCCCTCCTCCCCGCTACGCCAGCCTCGCCGTGCCATACCCCGCCCCCTCCCGCTTCCCCGCCACCCCCCAGCTGCCCTGGAGCGTGCCGGCCTGCGGCCCGAGGCGGTTGAGGAGGTGCTGCTAGGCAACGTCATCTCAGCCAACCTGGGCCAGGCGCCCGCGACGCAGGCCATGCTTGGTGCTGGCATGCCCAACTCGACGCCCTGCACCCTGGTTAACAAGGTGCGGTGTACCGCCACCTCGTCGAAGTCGATTTGTTATAGTGCACGGTGTCCACGTCCAAGGGGCTTACGGGCGCGCTGTTATGCTCTTGCGCTCCATGAAGCGGGATCTGGATCCATCCAGTACGGCACCTGCACGCTGCCGTCTGCCCGCTCGCATGCAGGTGTGCTCCTCGGGCATGAAGACGGTCATGCTGGCGGCGCAGGCCATTATGGCAGGTGGGCCCTCCAGGACCCAGGCGTCCCGTGGGTCGGTCCACCCTCATCGAGGGCGGGGGCGCGAGGCTGGGGCTGCTCGAGGCACGCGGCGCTCCAGCTGCCAGCTGCTGCAACTCTGTTGTCTCCTTCCCGTCGCCGCCGCTGCCCGCTGGATGTCACCGCCGCCCCGTGCTGCCCCCCCCCGTCCCGCCGCGCCAGGCTCCTCCGACGTCGTGCTGGCGGGCGGCATGGAGAGCATGAGCAACGCGCCCCACTACCTGCCCGCCGCACGGAGGGGGCTGCGCCTGGGTGAGCCCCAGGACGGCCGTGCACCGCGGTAGGGGCGCAGCCTGGGGGGCAGGGCCCGGCCCCGGGCGGCCGCACTGTGGCGCCTGCGCCTGCGCCTGCGCCTGTGCCTGCGCCTGCGCCTGTGCCTGCGCCGTTGGGCAGCTGCGGAGCGGGCGTAGGCGCACGGCGTCACGGGCCGGCAGCTCGGGAGGCAGCCTCGGCGGCTGCACTGCCCCGGCCAGGCGCTCCCTTGTGTCCCCGAGGCAGCCCGGAAGGCGGTGTGCCGGCCAGCCCGCGTCGTCGGAGGCTCGCAGCCCGCCAGGCTGCGGCCCGGTCGGCTGCTGCGGCCCGCGAGGCGCCCGCGCTGCTGGCCCCCCAGCGGGGTTGTGCCCAGCCGTCGCCATGGTGTGGGTCACTTGGAGCTGTGTGACCTGCATGTGTGACCTGCATGTGTGACCTGTCTGCCAAGCAGCCCTGCGCCGCCCGCGCCCCACCCACCAGGCGACGGCGCGGTGGTGGACGGGCTGGTGCGCGACGGGCTGTGGGACCCTTACTCCAACAGCCACATGGGCTCGTGCGCCGAGCTGTGCGCCGAGCGGCACGCCATCAGCCGGCCGATGCAGGTGCGGCCGCGCCAGGTGCTGGCGGCAGCCCTCCAAGCTTGTATCAATGTTGTTGACTCTGATGTACGGTATCGATGGTATTGACATATCGACGATCCGGCTCGACAGAGCGTATCGACCAAGATGCAAGGGCTGGCGGGCGGGCATGGCACGTGCGCGTTGAGTGTACGACAGCGTGTACGATAGGCCCGCCCACTCACGGGGCCGCGCCAACCGGCCCGCCAGCGAGGCCGGTCGACCAAGCAGCCACCTCCTTGCGTTCGGCCCCTGCTGCCCTGATGCCGTAGGACGAGCACGCCCTGGCAAGCCACCAGCGCGCCACCGCCGCCGCCGCCGCCGGCTTTACGGCCGCCGAGATCGTGCCGGTGCCGCGCGGCGGCCTGGCGGCGGCAGGCGGCGGCGGCGGCAGCCGCCAGCCCTCCCCGCCGCCGCCGGCACAGCGCGGCGCCGACGCTGGCGCCGGCGGCCCTGCCATCGGCGCCCCAGGTGCGGGCGCTTCCTCCACCGCCGGCACGCCGCCGTCGCTGTACGGCACCGTCGCGGCCGCGGCGGCGGCGGCGGTCGCCGCCGCCGCCGGCCCCGGCGCCGCCGGCGCGGCGTCGTACGTGTGGGAGGACGAGAGTCTGACTAAGGTGGACCCGGCGCGGCTGCCCAGCCTCAAGCCGTACTTTCGCCGTGACGGCAGCGGTACGGTAACGGCGGGCAACGCCAGCCCCATGACAGACGGGGCGGCGGCGCTGGTGGTGGCCAGCTATCAGGCGGTGCAGGTGGGGCTCCCCATTTAGTCAAGCATGATGAAGCAAACACTGGCTGGCTGGCATGTTGAGAAACCTAGCCTCACGATCGATAGGCGGCCAGACATGCTGAATCATCGACCGATATCATGCTATCCATGCAGAAACCCTGCTGATAACCCTGCCCCTCTCCCGTGCCCCTGCCCTCAGCGCCTGCGCCTGCCCCTGCTCGCCGTCATCCGCGGCTTCGCCGACGCAGCGCAGGCGCCCGAGTGGTTCACCACGGCGCCGGCGTTGGCGGTGCCGCGTGCGCTGCGGGCCGCTGGTGTGGCGGGCGTGGAGCAGGTGCGGACGTGTAGACAGGCGGGCGGGGGGTGGAGGCAAGGTTCCGCTTGGCCTACCATGCCGTCATACGCAATCACGAAGCCGGGTCACGAAGCGGGGGTCGTGGTGGGGGGTCGAGCAGGTGCGGCAGGGGCTGTGCGGGAAAACTCTGAGTTCGGACAGCCGGCGCGGCCGAGGGCTGCAGATCTGGATTGCCAGAAGCTGTAGCTAAAGAGTTGTGGCTGGGAGGCTGTGGCCGTGCGTCAGCTGGCGGTGCTCACGAAACCACGGCCTACGGTGTAGCGGACATCGTCCTCTCGCAAGGCGTACGACACGTACCCAACCTCCCCTACTCCCCTGTTGCCCCCGGTTCCGCCGTCAGATCGACTATTGGGAGCTGAACGAGGCCTTCTCCGTGGTGGACATCGCCAACCGCCAGCTGCTGGGCCTGCCCGCCGACAGGTGGGGCACGCGGGCTGGCAGCGGCGTCCCTCCGAGACGCCCCCGCTGTCCCCGTGCCCAGCGTTCTGCCTCGCGCCTCATGTACGGTTCGTGTCCGTGACGTGGCCCGTGAACCCTTGCCCTCCCCCTTCCCCCTCCCCCTCCATCCCCCGCCCCAGGGTAAACGTGCACGGCGGCAGCGTGGCGCTGGGCCACCCCATTGGGGCCAGCGGCGCCCGGACGCTCGTCACCCTACTCAACGGTGGGGCCCGGGGATGGAAGGCACACCGCCCCCGCTGCCTGCCTGCCCACATAGCCAAGGCCAGCATGCCGACAGCTCCTGTACTCTTGGCTTTCTTGCTGGGCAGGCCCTGCGTGTGGCTAGGGGCGCAGTACGGACCCGTCCGCCCACCCATCACGCCCGCCCGCCACGCCAGCCCGCCGCCGCCCTGCGCGCCCTGCGCCCGCCGCCCGCAGTGCTTCGTGTGCGCGGCGGCTGCCTGGGCTGTGCGGCCATCTGCAACGGGGGCGGCGGCGCCAGCGCCATCGTGGTGGAGGCGGGCCGCGACATCGCCCGGCTGGCGGGCGGAGGGGCGGCGGGCGCGGCCGAGGGGCTGGTCCGGAAGCAGTCGCAGCTGTGAAGGGCGCGTGGGGCGGCGGCAGGGGCTGGCGGGTGGCTGTGGGTTGTTGTGGGTTGCTGTGGGGTGTCGTGGGTTGGTGTGCTGTTGCGGCGCAACGCGAGGCCGTGTCCGGGCGTGTCCCGTGCGGGGCGGGCGGCGGGGCCTGTGGCTGTGAGGGACTGGGGTTGGAGGGTGTGGCCGGTGGGCGGTGCGGCGGTGACTGTTGGTCGTATGACGGCCGCGCCGTTGGGCCGTGTGGTCGAGGTCCGTCAAGCGCTGCCGAGCAACATGCAGATTGGAGGCTGCTGTGTGGCTGTGGCTGTGGCTGTGGCTGTGCAAACGCATGCGTGGGCCGCTAGCGGGCGAAGAGGCGTGGCGGCGTCAGCGGGCGGCTGCGTGGCTGCCGGCGAGGGCCCTCGAGGGCGTTAGTTGCGGCAGTGGCAGCGGCCAATTGACGTCGAGGGGGATGCCGGCCACGTGCGATGTGCTGGCTGGGCACGTGTGGGTGGTGGGCCTGGTGGACCTGCATGCCGTGGGTACCGTACTAGCAGGATGGCCGGTGTGGGAAGCGGGTGTGCAGCGCGTGTGCAACGAACCGACCGTGTGCCGTGCCGTGCCTGGGCTAGCTTGAACGTCATCAAGCGAGGCATTTTGAGTTTTGCTTGTGCGTTGGGCGCGCTGCTGTTGTGTTTGGGGAGGAGTTTGTCCCAGGTAACAGAACGTCGGTGTTGTGTGCCGGATACCGTGCTGCCTTCGCGTACCGTGCTGCCTTCGGGGTGGCTGCTTTGCGGACCCGGGTTGCTACTTGCGCTGCAACGTGAGTCCGGATGGCTTGTGGCGCACCGACCTCCCAGCAGCCCTGTTGTGCCCTGCTGCAGGCCCTCGCGGCCTCCCGTGCTACCTTCCGTGTCGACGGTCTAATTCGTTTCTGGGCTCCCTCCCGCAGCCCCTGCCGCACCGCACTGCGCAGCCGGCGCACTGCAGCGGTCCATTCCACACAACCACACGACCCCACTCTGCAGCCGCGCAGCCAGCACCGCTAGCGCCGCGCTTCCCATCCACGCGCACCGCATGCACACTCCCCGCTTCACACCTGCGCGCGCGGCCTTCGCGTCCGCCTCGTTCGTTCCTCACACCGCACGAATCCCCATCACTCCGATCGAGCCCCCCATGGGCCCCACAGCCACCCGGTGCTGGCACCTAACACATGTTCCACCCAACACTGGAACACACCATCGCGAGCCCCTCATCGCTTCCCACAGCCCGGGCCGCTGAGGCGCCCAATGGCCCCCATAGCCGCCCAGCGCTGGCGCCGCACAGTTTCGCCAGCTGGCTCAGCCTCCCAGCCACTCCACCTGCCGGCCCCTCGTGCTCTCGCAGTCACGGCGCTCCTCACCGCTGCCCCACACCTGAGCCCCGCTCCTGGCCGCCGCCCTGCTGCCAGCCCGCCAGCCCCGGGGCCCCATTGGGACCAAGGCTGCGAGCCACCACCGCCGCCGACGTGAGCACGTACCTGTTGGGGGGGGGGGGCGTGAGGAGGCAGGCAGCGGGGGCTTTTAAGGGCCCCAATGTGCGTGTCTAGTGCGTGCGTGCGAGTTAACGGCTCGCGGTGTCTCAGGGCCCGCGCGGGGCACCCCAATGAATGGCGTAAGCGCCGCCTCCCAGCCCGATGTGCGCTGCTGCAGCTACATGGACAACTCGGCACAGGTCGCCAGGATGCCGCTGGGCCGCGAGGGAAGGACGGCTCAAGCAACGGACTCACACGTCGTCTGTGTCACGCAGCCATGTGTCGGGGTCCGGCTTGGTGTAGACGTAGGGCAGGCCGCCGCTGGGGGCCGGGGCAGGCTGCTGCTGCGGCGCGCCCTCCTGCTCGTACATCCCGTCACCGCGGCGGTACAGCCCGATCGGCAGCATGTCGTACTGCCGTACAAGGCACTCAAACAGCGCGCCGAACGTCGCATACACGTGCGGCGCTGCGCGGCCGTCCAGACCGCCGGCGCCGCCGCCCTCGATGTCCGGCTCCGGCGGCTCGGCCGCGGCCGGGGGCTTGCGGCCATGCGCGCGGCTGCTGCTTCCACGACCCACCACGGGCCGGCTGCTGCTGCCGTCGTCCCGCGCAGCCCATCGGCCCTGCTGCTGCCTCTGCTGCTCCTCCTCCAGCATGGACGCCAGCCCCTTCAGGCTGCGCAGCATGCCCCGGAAGCTG
>BDDC01000050.1:0-44013 GCA_001662425.1 Chlamydomonas sphaeroides
GGGGGCGGCATGTTTGCATCGGTGTCGGGCGGGGTGTACGGCGGGGGAGGAGGGGGTGGGGGAGGGGGAGGGGGCGTGTGCTACCGCTGCCAGCAGCCCGGGCACTTCGCGCGCGACTGCCCCAACGCCTGACGGCCGCGGTACGGGCGTGTGGCCCTGCCTGGGGCCTCCTGCGGATTTCGAGTTGGCCTCTAGCGGACCGGCTTATGTAGGAGCGGCGCGGGGGTGTGTTCGGGGTCGGGGCGGGCGGGAGTGGTGCGACTGTGGTTACCGTGGCGTGTGTGCGTGTGCGTTGGCGGCATGGATGTCCCACGTACTGGGTGTCTGCAGGATGGCGGCGCTGGCACAGCAACACTTGAGGTCAGCGCAGGAGCTGTTTGCCAAAAGGTGAAGGAAGAGAAGGGGTCGGGCGTCGAGGAGGGCCCAGAAGGGCGAGGCGGTCGTGAAGCCGGTGGCGGTGTGTGGCTTGGCGACGCGAAGAGGCGCGAGGATGTACCAGGGGTCAAGACTGGTGAGCGTGCGGCTGGAGGGCTGTGAGCCCGGCTCGCGCAGGCCGGTGTTGCGGCTCGCATGGGGCTCATGCCGTGTGGTGTGCTGGCAACGTGCACGATTTCGCCTGGACAGGGCTAGGCGAGCCTGCGTGCCATGGCCGGCGTCCGACGACCCCAACAAGGCCATTCAGCGGCCCGCCCGCTCCGATGATAACGCCTCAGTTGTCGTTATGAGAGTGTTGTCGCTCAGCCAAATGCCTTGACTATTCGTCGCGGCGGTCGGAATCCGCCAGACAGCGGACGCGGTAGCGCTAGACATAGTATAGATAGCCCTTTTCAAACTGAATACATTGAACATAATTTTCGCTGGGGTCAGGGCGAGTAGCTGAAGAGACACCTACCATGGACGTGGGCGCAGGCGCTTGATAGACTCTCCCGCATGTGCAGCCGCAAATAGGCAGACAATCATACACACTGGAGCCATATTCGAAACAAGCTCACCTGGTTCTTACGACGTGCGGAGTTCAAGCTGCTTCCTGGACACGAGCAGTCAGTAGGGTTCCTTCAGCGGCGACTATCTTTTCCACAACGTAGCCGCGGTCCGCAGACTCTGCACGACTGAACGGGTGGTCAATTGCATGGAACGCGTGCCGCGTTTCAGTCACGCCGCGACACCACCGCTGCTAGCGTAACAGAGTCATCTAAACGACTCAATAAGCCGAACGGACTAAGGCTCCAGCGAGGAGACCAGGTCAACAACTCACGCCTGCCTAGGACACGCCCGCCCCAGCACGGCAGAGCCGCACCTACTCCAGCGGGCGTCACAGGAACTCAACTCAGTAAAGGCAACAGCATGTGGCTAGTTGCGCTCACCAGGCAACGGTAGCGGCGAGCCGACGACGCCAGTCATGCCCCCGCCAACCGATGCTGCGGCCGGCGTCACCCCGGGCAAGCGGGTCACGCCGGCGCCGCCCGCCGATGCCCACCCCAACCCGCCCGTGCGCTGCTACGAGTGCGGCGTGGTAAAATCCATCCGCTGGTGTGGCCACAAGGACCGGCCGGGCGAGGTGACGTGCAAGGCGTGCTACACGCGCCGGCTCAACAAGGGCTTTTACCAGGCTCCGCCTTCGGCCTCGGCCCCGCCCGGCACTGACGACATCCGCTGTGGCGCCTGCGGCTGCAAATACGTGCACCGCACCGGCAAGACCGTCGCGCCGACGGGCTTCTTCTCGCACCCCGACCGCGCCTGGACCTGCGACGGCTGCTGCAAGCGCAACCGCTCCACACACGGCTTCTACGGCCCGCCGGGGACACGCAGCCTGGAGCAGGCGGGCGGCCGCTGCTGCTCCGAGTGCAGCGCCGCTGCCAGCCCGCAGTGGCGCCGCCATCCCACGGACCTGGGGTCGTACCTGTGCAGCACTTGCACCGGCAGGTGGCGCGCCGCGGCTGCGGGCCGCGGCTCGTACCGCTTGGAGCCGGTGGAGGCCAGCGGCGCCGCCGCCGGCTTGTACCGGCCGTCGGCCCAGGCGCTGTCCGACTCCGGCGCTGCTCCAGCCGCCGCGGACAGTGCTTCCGACGCCGCTGCGCGCCCGGAGCTGCCGGCCGGCCCGGCAAGCGCCATGCGGCTCTGCTGCGGCCACGGCGCTGCTGCCCCTGGCGACGGCGACGCAGCGGGCGACTCCGCCGCCGACGGGCCCAGTGAGGAGGCCGCGCCGCCGCCAGCCGCCGCCGCCGAGCAGCAGCATGTCCAGCGATGCTGCGAGTGCAGCTCGGCCGCAAAGACACGGCGATGGTACCCACACGTCACGCGGCCGGACGAGGCGGTGTGCGAGCGCTGCGAGCGCCGCCGCCGGCTCAGCGGCTACTACAGTGGCGCTCCGCCAGCGCCGGTGCCGCCGCCTGGCGCCGCGGCCCTGCGCTGCGGCGCCTGCGCCTGCCCCTACGTGCACCGCAGCCGGGCCCCCGGCTTCTTCGCGCAGCCGGACCGGGCCTGGACCTGCCACGGCTGCTGCAAACGCAACTACCACGCCGTCGGCTTCTACGGCCCGCCGGGGACACGCAGCCTGGCGGAGGCGGGCGGCAGGGCGTGCGGCACCTGCGGCACGGCCAAGACGAGCCAGTGGGGTCGGCACCCCACGGAGCTGGGGGTGTACCTCTGCGCCGCCTGCAGCGACCGCCGCAGCCGGCCCACTCGCCGACGACGGCAGCGGGTGCCGGACGGCGACGACGGCGCCCCGGGCGCTGACGATGAGGATGGCCCGCAGCGGCGGCAACGCCGGCGCCGGGTGGACAGGAGCGGCTGCGTAGAAGAGCCCGAGGTTCCGGGCAATGCAAGCGGCGGAGCGCTGCGGGGCAAGGTCCTTCGGGGCAAGGTCCTGCGGGGCAAGGTTCTGGCGCGGCCTGACGGCGCCGCTGGGCTGAGTCAGCCGTCGGTGCCGAGGGGCAAGCGCCTCCGGCTTGGGGGTACTGCCAGCGGCGCTGATGACGCAGACGACATCGGTGGCGGCGCAGGCAGCAGTGTTGCGGAAGACAGGCATAGGCGCCGGCGCCGGCGGTGCGACGGCGGCGGCACGGGGCCGGCGGAGGCAGCGGAGGCAGCGGAGGCAGCGGAGGCAGCGGAGGGCGCCGCCACCGCCGCCGCGTCAGGCGGGGTCGTCGCTGCTGACCTGGTGTACAACGACGAGCTCGAGGTGGCCCTGGATTCGGATCTGCTGCAGGGCCTGAGTTCCGACGACCTCGATCTGGACCTGGGTTCGGATCTGGAGCTGGGCTCGGATCTGGAGCTGGGCTCAGATCTGGACCTGGGATCGGACTGGGATCTGGACCTAGACCTGGTCGGCGGCCCACTTGGCTTAACGGACGAGGGCTCTTCTGGCAGCGCCGGCGGGCAGCAGGTGCCATCGGCGGCGCACCCCTTGGCTGCTAGCGGCGCCATCGACATGCCTGCACCGGCAGCGGTCGGCAACGGCGTCGGCGCCGCTGGGGCGAGCGCCTCAACGCTCCAGCACTGGCCGGAGAGGCCGGCAGCGGAGCCGGCAGCCCAGCCAGTGGCTGCAGCGGCCGTGACGCGTGCGGGGCCCGAGCCGCAACGGACCATCGAGCCCGGGGCCGCGACCGCGGGAGCACCGAGCCCGGAGCGGCGGGCTGCGCTTGGAGAGGAGCCTGAGGCCACGGAGCCCGGGGCGCCGCCAGCCCCTGTCGTGGCGCCTGTCGCTCTCGAGGTAGGAGTTCGGGGCCAGCGTCTCGCGGCCGGCCGGGGGTGCGGGGCCGCGACGGGTGGCCGTGAGCAGTCGTTTCTCGGGCGCTGGCCGTGGGCGCTGCTTGCAAAAGCTGCGCCGCTGCTGACTGCTACATACCGCTCCTCACACGCACACGCGCGCAGGTGACGCAACCGCCAACGGAGCCCCCCAGCTCGTCTGCAACGACGGCGACGCCCGAGTCCGCTCCGGGCCCCATGGGCACGAGTTCCGAGGGCCCGGCACCGGCGGCCCCCCTGCCGACCGTACTCGGCCCGTCGTCTGTGACGAGGGAGCACGGTCCTGAGGAGCCCCAGGTGGGATGGGCGCAGGCCGGTTGGGGTCACGCTGTGCGGTGCGACCCCCTGTGTGGGTCTCCTGTCCTGCGATGTGGCGATATGTGTGACGCACCCGCGCCGCTGCCGTCCCATCCCTTGCTGCGACGATGATGGCGTAGCTGTGCGAAACCCTGAGCGACGTGGACCCACCCATGATGTGCTGTGCACGCTCCCCTGCTGCCACAGGCATACGCGGCCAGCCCGCCGGCGCCGCCCGCAGACACCGACGCCGAGCCGCAGGCGCTGCGAGGCCCAAGTGCGGAGCCGGAGGCGGGGTCCGGGCTGTGGCCGGGAGCCACTGCTGTGGCCGACCGGCTGATGGAGCAGGGGGCTGTCGTGGTGCCGCTGTTGGGCCTCCGCAAGCCCGGGCCCATGCCGGAGCCCAACCCCACCGCTGAGGTCGATGCGGCCGGCCAGTGCCCAGCGGCGGCGCCGGCGCCGGCGGTGGAGCGGAGCCCTGCACCGGCGCCGCCCTCGCCGGCCGCCGCTGCTGGCGGCCAGGCGCCTGCAGCTGCTGGCACCGCCGTCGGCCTCACCGGACCTCAGCCAGGGACCGCAGCGGAGCCGCTGCGTACACCTCCCGCGCCACAGCAGCAGCAGCCGCACCGCTATGCCCTGGTGCGGGGCCCGGAGGCCTGCGGCAGTGGAGACGACCCGCCGTCCGGACCGGCCTGCGCTGCTGCATGGCAGGGCGGCGGCGTGGGGCCGTCAGCGACGGAGCCGCAGCCCAGGCCAGCGGGGCGGCAGAGCTCATACAGCGGCGGGGAGGCAGCTGCGCCGCCGCAGCCGCAGCCAGCTGGGGCGCTACGGGCGGCGGAGCTGCTTGGCGGGCAGCCTAGAGCTGCGCCGGCGAGGGAGGCCGCTCTGGAGCTGTCAGCGGCAGAGGCCATCCCGGCCAAGGCGGCGACCGCCGCTGCGGGGCCGCCTGGCCCGTCGGCGGCGTCTGAGGAGGCGCCTGAGGCGGCGGCGGCGGCTCCTTGCGCGGGGGGCCCGCATCAACGCCGCGCACAGCGCGCCACGGGGCGGGCACCAGGCCGGCTGATGCGGGTCGTCCGCTTGCCGTGGCCGCAGCCCCCGGCGCCCACGGCGGCTCCAGGGACTGTGCCCGCGGCAGGCCCGGCTCCGGAAGGCGCGCAGCGCCAGCCACCACGTGCGCAGGAGGGCGAGCGCGCTGCCCCCCAGACGCTCTCCCAGCAACGCAACAGCCCGGGCCGGGAGGGGATGGGAGGCGCTGGCTGCCTGCTGCGGCGCGTGGTGCCTGTCCTACCGGCGGAGGCGACAGGAGCAGACGCGGCCGCCTGCGCCGGAGGGCAGGCCGTGGCCCGCCCCGCCGCCAGTAGAGGCAGCTGCGTGTAGTATGACACGCACGGGGAGAGGGGCCTACGCCGCCCCAGTCTGCCGGCAGCGTTGTATGTTGATGCATGCGATAGACGCGACCGTAACTGCGGCCGTCGCGTGAGTGGGTAGGTGGTGTAGGTGCTGGCGATCTGAGGAAGAGGGTTGGGGCAGGCCTGGATGGTGGCCGTGTGGCCTAGCGAGGTAGGCACGTCCGCGGCGCTGCGGTCCATGCGGCCATGCCCTTGGAGCAGCCTGCCATGTGGCGTGCCAAGGGGCCGGCGCGGCGGCGCTGCCGCAGCAGCTCGCGCTGGCCGCAGGAGTCGATGGTTCCGCTGGAGTGGGTGTGATTGGGTGCGGATCAAGAGATGAGTGTGGGCTGTGTATTCATTAAGCGCGTGTGGAGGAGAGAACAAAACCTCCTGGCAGTGTACGTACGTGGTGGCCCTATATGTACCCTACACTGCTTCTGCCCCACGCACGGGCCATGTGTCGGCGTGCGTGTGCAGTGGCCCGCGGCGCCGTCGGTGTAACCCTGGCGCGGCGATGCAGCGCCGCCAGCTATGGCCAGAGCGAGGCCATGCATGTGTGTGGCCCCTGCAGCCACGCGGCTGGTTGCGGGGCTAGATAGACAGGCGCCAGCGCTAGCGGCAGCCGGGCGCCTGCTGGAGAGCTGCGCTGCGGCGAGCGTGTGACTGTGTTTGTGTTTGCAACATGCGTGCCGCCGCCCGGCTCGTGCCACACACGCCGCCAACCGCACCGTGCCGGACGGTGCATGAGTGACAGCATGAAGCCGCGCCCTTTGCGCTTCAGCAAGGCCACGCGTAGATGCACTCGCTGAAAATCCCAGCTCGCAGCGGCCATGCCAGAAGCGCAGCGGCTCTCGTGTCTCATACGCCGTGACCGCGTAACGTGGTGACGGCAGCATGTCCGCCCCACACAGGGAGCCCCGCAGCCGCGACGGCAGCCCAGAGCAACAGGGGGCCGGGTCAGCACGCACCTCGGTGATTCGCCCGCAAGCGCCGCGTCAAGCCAGCTGGTTAACGCCGCGGCAACATGACGCCACATGCTGAGACAGCAGGAGCCCCAGACAACAACCAGACGACAACCTCTGTGACCATGACCTGGGCTTCTATCTCAGCCCACGACCACCACCGGTGGCAGCAGCGGGGCGTCCTGCTCCACCACCACCGCCCCAGCGGCCATGCCCACACCGTTACCGCCCGGCATCAACGTCAGGCGGTACTGGCGCCGGCCCACCCCCGGCGCCACCGCCACGACACCCCGCTCGGGCGACGGCACCCACAGCAGCAGCGGCCCAGGCCAGCTGCCAGCGTCCTCGGCGCCGCCGCCGACCAGCTGCCCCTGCGGCACCGCTGCCACCCGCAGCGCCAGCCGCAGGCCCTCGGCCGCCGCCTCCGCCACTGCCGCCCGCCAAGGGGCCTGCCCCCCACCGCCGCCGCCGCCAGCCCCCACCAACGCAAGGTCGACGGCGGCCATGGCCCCTGCGCCGCCGGGCCCAGCCACAAGCCCCACCGCGGCCTGCCGCAGCGCCAGCTCCAGACTGCCCGCCAGGGCCTGTGCCGTGGCGCCGAACCGAGCCACGCCAGCGGGCGTCACGCCTTGGCCCCTCGCCGCCGCTGCCGCGGCAGCCGCCGCTGTTGTCAGCCCGCCAGCCGCCATGGTTCCCGGCAACCCGGCCTCGAGCCAGGCGTCCGCCGCGGCCGCCAGGCCCTGGCTGGTGACCGCCCGGGCGCTGAGCCAGACAGCCTGCCAGGGGTGGGGACAAAGGGATGAGCCGGGGGCAGGAGTTTTGCGTGGGGTATGCTCTATCGTAGCCTGCATGTTGCGCCGTCAGCGACTGACGTGACATCCCATCCCACGGCCCTCACCTGCTGCTGCGGCCCCAGCCCCGGCGGGGGCCCCTCGCGGTCGAGCCCCGTGGCGGCGGTGGCGGCCGGGCCCAGAAGCAGCGCCAGCGGGCAGCGCCACACGTGGGCCTGGATGGAGAGGGCAGAGAAAGGCACAAGAGGGGTCAGTGGTCCCGTGGGGCCGGTGGGTTGTGTCTATCTGGAAGGCTACTAGAGAGGCCGCCGATCGCCCTATGCCCCAGCCTACGTCGAGCCAGCAGAGGCAGGTGTCGATGAGTATCAGGGCCTGTGGCTTGTGGCGAGGGAGGACCGGTGGGCAGGTCGGCGTCAGGGTTGCGAAAGGTGCAGGGGCACGCAAGGTCACGATGATGACGCATACGTCATCAGCCCACCGCCTGTGCCCACAGCCCACAGCGCATGACACCGGGCGACATCATCACAGCCGCAGCTCACCGCCGGCTGCTGCCAGGCAGGCCCAAGCGAGCCGCTGCCGCCGTCGACGGCCGCTGCCGTTGCCGCCGACAGGGCCTACCGGGGCGGGTGTGGAGGCAACCGCGAAGGGTGGGCACAGTTGCGAGTGGCAGCCCGGGTGTTACCCGAGCACAAGCGGGCCGGCGGCGGCGCACGGCATCAGCGCACACAGAGGCACGCGCATGGCCCGGCTCCTCACCTTGGCCGCGGCCGCCACCCTGACTTGCAGCGCCCGCACCCAGCCCTCGATGTCGGCTAACGACACGGGTGCAGCGGTGGCGCGAGGCACCACAGTCGCTGCGGTGGCGCGCGAGGCACCTGCACTCTCCACCTCCTCTGCCGCCATCGCCGTTGGGTCCGGACCTAACGCCTGGGCCGCGGCTGCCCGGGGCTGCGGCGGCATCAAGGCGCCGGCCCTCTCCTCCTCCTCCACCACCACTGCCATTGCGCCCGGGTCTGGCGCCGGGGCCGCCGGGGGCTGCGGCGCGTAGGGGAGGGGCCCTGTCGCCAGGAGGACCGGCTGGAGGTGGGGCTCGGGGCCAGGCTGGGCTGACAGCAGCCGCCGGAGCGCTGCCGCGGCGGTATCGCGCCCGGCGCTTCCCCCTGGCGCGCTGCCACCGTTGGCCAAGCCCAACGAGCCCGAGGAGCGCGATTGTGCCGCAGCAACAGGCTGCGCCAACAGTTGCGCAGGGCTGGGTGGCAGCTCCGACTTCTGCGGCGCGCGGGTGGGGAGGGCAGTGGCAATTGATGAGGCTAGAACCAGCTACCGGCACGCGCCGGCCGCGTCGACACCGCCGCTACTGCTGGACGGTCAAGTGCGTGATGTGCTGACAGATCGGCCGCCACACACACACACACGAGGCTGGCTGTGGACCGGCTTTCGGTTGAGCAAGGGGGGACTGCGGCCCCTCATGACGCCCTTCCGCAGTCCCGTAAGGGATGTGGCAGAGGCGGCATCGGTTGATGTGCGGGCATGCGTGCGGGCATGCGCACGGGCTGACGGCACCCACACACGCAGCCATGTGCCTACGACGTGTTCCCCATCTCTGAACATGCAGCCTCGCTTCCCCCTGGCCCACCTGGCTGGCGGAGGCCGCGGCAGGCGCCGCGGCGTGCTGCTGAGGATGGTGCTGCCCACAGCTCTCCGCTGCCGGGCGCGGCGCCGGCGCCGCGCCAGGGGCTCCTTTCTCCTGCACCTGCTGGGCCTCGTCGCCAGAGCCAGAACCTACCTCGATGGCCTCTCCACACACCGCCTCCGGCCGCTCCTCATCTCGCTGCTCACGGGCGGGCCCTGCACCAGCAGACATGCCCTGGTCGCGCTGCAGCGTGGTGCCTCGCCGAACAGCTGGCCCCGACTCGGGCACTGGCTCCAGCAGCAACTGCAGCTCCGGCGGGCTGCCTGGAGCCCGCCGCCCTCCGCTGGCCGCTGCAGGGCTGCTGCGGCTGCCGGGCACAGCTGCAGGCGCCGGCCCTGGCGCAGGGCTGGGCACCGCCGCTGGCAGGGGCGCCTGGACGCAGCCCGCCGGGGCCGTGCAGCCACCAGCAGCCGCCTGCGGGGGCGGGGCAGAGCGGGGCGTTGGGTGTGCTACAAGACCTGAAACACGGCTCAGCGGGCCATCCCGAGCGTGGCCACCCCTGGCGACCTTCGGGCTACACAACCCACGCATACCGCAGCAGGTCCCAGCCCCTCCTGGGGCCTACCTGCTGGCCACCGGACGGTGACCACCCTGGTGGGCCCTCGCCCGCTGCTGCCTGAGCCGCAGGTACGCGCTGGCCTGCTCCGGGGCGCCCCGCCGCCGCCGGTGTGTCGGCGGCGACGAGCATATGGGGCGCGGGACGGTGACCCGGCAACTGTGCCTCCGCGTCCTGAGGGCCCCGCTTGGCCCCAGCGACCGGGGCCGCCGCTACTGCAGCGCCGGCTGCTGCCGCCGCAGCGACTGGGCCCGCCCCCTCCTCGATGGCGCCGCTCCTGGCCCCGCCCCCGCCCACGCCGCTGTGCACGCGCTGCCGAAACAGTGGCCGCTGGGCAAGCGGCGGAGCGGACGGCGTCACCGGGGCCGCAGCACCAGGCGCGGCAGCTGCAGCACCGGCAGCTCCGACCACGCCACCGGCGGCTGGTGCTGCTCCCTCCGGCCCGCCTTGCTCACATCCCACTCCGCCGCTCATCAGCCCAGCTTGCGGGCTGTGCAGCCGCAGCTGCCCGGCGCCTGCTGGGCCCGGCTGCTGCGGGACGGCGGCTGAAGGCCTTTGTCCTGACGGCGGCACTGCCTCCTGAACGGGGCCGGCTGTGGTCCCGCCAGCAGGGCCGCTGCCTTTGGGCGCCGCGCCTGCCGTCAGTGGAGGCTCGGCGTTGACGCCGACTTGGTCACGCATGTAGCTGCGAGGTGGGGCCCTGATGTAGCAGGCCGCGCACAGGTACGCCCCCAGCTGCGTGGGGCGGCGGCGCCATTGACTTGTGCTGCTGGCGCCGCAGTCGACACACGCCCTGCCGCCCGCCTCCTCCAGGCTGCGTGTCCCCGGCGGGCCGTAGAAGCCGTGGCGGGACTGATTTCCGCAGCAGCAGAGGTGGCAGGTCCAGGCGCGGTCGGGGTGCGCGAAGAAGCCGTTGCGGCCGGATGCAGGGCCGGTGCGGTGCACGTAGGGGCAGGCGCAGGAGCCGCAGCGGATGCCCTCGGCGCCCGGTGGCAGCGGAGCCGGCGGCGGCCGGGCGTAGGAGCCGCTATGCCGCCGGCGTGCGTCACAGGCCGCACACGTCACCTGGCCAGGCCGTTCTGGATGCCGACGCCACTCGGACGTTTTGACGGCACCGCACTCGAAGCAGCGTTGAGGGGCCTGCGCAGCCGACCCAGCCGCAGCACCGCCGCCAGCGAGCCCGGCGGCGTCGACAGCTTGCGCCGCACCGGCCGTGTCTCCAGCTGCTGCCGCTGTCCCCGTGACGCCGCCTTGGTCCCCTGTCCGCTGCCGCCAACCAATGTTGTCCTTGCCGCCACCGAGGGCCCCCTTGCCAACCACGGCCGGCGACGGCTCCCCGCCAGCTCCGGCACCGCCGCCGCCTGCGTCGTTGTCCGCCGCGGCCGTGCCGTCAGACGCTAGAAGTCTTGGCCTCTGGGTGGCCGGCAGCGCGTCGGGCGTCAGCGGAGCCGCAGCGACAGAGGACGCGGGCATTCCGAAGGCAGATGAGCCACCCGCAAGGCTGGGGCCTAGCGCCGCTGGCCCAAGCGCCCCCTGCTGGAGCTGGCCTGGGTCCGGGCCCTGCTGCGGCGGGCCCGCGGCGGCGGCCTGCCCCGCCTGCGCCCTAGCCTGCTCGCTGGTCGCTGTCGCCACCGTGACGCCCTCCGCTGGCAACGCTCCCGCGGCCGGCGGCCCCGCTGATTGACAGGCCTGCCTGCGGTGACAACCACTGCAGGCGCTGCAAAGGTAAGCTCCGAGTTGCGTGGGGTGGCGCTTCCAGCCGCTGGTCTTGGCCCTGCCGCAGTCGGCACACGCCCGGCCGCCCGCCTCCGCCAGGCTGCGTGTCCCCGGCGGGCCGTAGAAGCTGTGGGTTACGCGGTTGCGGCTGCAGCAGTGGTGGCAGGTCCAGGACCGGTCCGGGTGCGCGAAGAAGCCGTTGTTGCTGGATGCCTGGCTGGTGCGGTGCACGTAGCGAGCGCTGCAGGCGCCGCAGCTGACAGCCTCGGCGCCCAGCGGGACCTCCGCGCCCGGCAGGACCTCGGCGCCCGGCGGCGCCGCATAGGCGCCCCTCCGCCGCCGCCGGTCGTGGCAGGCTATGCAAGTCACCTCGCCCCGCCGTGTGGCATGCAAGCACCACCTTGGCGAGCTGCTTGCGCCGCACTCGCAGCAGCGACGGCCCCATGCCGCAGTGGCGGCCTCCGTAGCCGCACCGCTAGCAGGGCCGGGCTCCGCGGCTGGGACGCGCTTCGCCCGGGTTCCTGCGGCAACACCGCCGCTGTCGTCGTCGCCGTCGCTGCTGTCGATGTCGCTGCGTCCGGCGCTGCTCAGCTCCGAAGAGTCCGAACCCAGGCCCCCCATGTCGCCTGCAGCGGAGCCTGCGCCAGCGGCCGCCGCCACTGCTGCGCCCCTCACGATACGACCCGTCGCGCCCTCGGCGAACGCTATCATGGGCACGGCGTCCTCACCGCCATCGGCCGCGGCCCGGCGCAGCAGCGCGCTGGACTGGACGTCAGTGCCCACAGCCCCCTGGCCGGCATCGCTGCCGCGGCCCTCCGCCTCCCGCTGGCGCTGCGTCTTGCCGGCCCTGATGGCGCAGCTCTTGCACACGTACGCCCCTAGCTGCGTGGGGCTGCGGCGCCATTGACTCGTGCTGTCTGTGCCGCAGTCGGCACACGCCCGGCCGCCCGCCTCCTCCAGGCTGCGAGTCCCCGGCGGGCCGTAGAAGCCGTGGCTGGACTGATTTCCGCAGCAGCAGCCGTGGCAGGTCCAGGCGCGGTCGGGGTGGGTGAAGAACCCGTTGGGACCGGGCGTCCCGCGGCGGGCGTAGGCGCAGGCGCAGGAGCCGCAGCGGACGGCTGCAGCGGACGCCGGCGGCGCAGACGCGGCCCGCCCTCCGCAAAATCCCGTTCGCCGGAACCGCTCGTTACAACGTTCACATGTCTCCTCCCCAGGCCGCGTCGCGTGCGGCACCCACCGCCGCGCCACCGAGGATCCGCACTCGCAGCAGCGCCGGCTCCCCGCCGCCGCCTCATTGGCAGCGCCGCTAGACGGGCACGGCGGCGCGGCTCGGACTCGCTTGGCAGGACGCCCTGCGGCGCCACCGCTGCCGCCACCCTCATCGCCGTTGCTGCCGCCGTCATCGCTACTGCTGCTCCCCTCAAACGCCCCAGTGTCAGCAGAGTCCGGCTCCTGGCTCCTGCTCGGCGCCGCCGCCCCGTGCCTGCGCCCTGCGCCGGATGGGCCCTGGCGCAGAGCGGCAATGGCCGCCTCCGCGGCAGCCGCCGCCGCACGGCGCGGAGGCGCGCTGAGCCAAGGGGCTGGGCGGCGGCGCGAGGCGGCTGCCTCGGAAGACAAGGCGACGGTGGGCACGGCGGCTGTGGAGGCCGCAGCCGGGCTCGTGCCGCGGGCGTCGGCCGCTACGGCAGGCGCTGTGCGGGGCCGGGGCTGCGCGCCCGCGGCAGAGGCATCGTCGGCTTGCTGGGCCGAAGGTTGGCACGCTGGGGTGCGGCCATCCACGCAGCCGCCCGCCTCACCGCCGTCCGTCTCTGGGCCCAGGCCTGCAGCTGCGGCCCGCCTCCCGAGCGTGGCCAGCCCAGCGGCCCGCCGGCCCTGTCGCTCGCCGCCGCTGGCACGCGTGCCGGCGCGACCGTCGGGCGGCGGCGCGGCCGCAGCCGCGGCGGCGGCAGTGGCGGCCACCACAGCAGCGCCCGTCTGCTGCTCCTGTCCACCGGCCGCCACTCGTCGCTGAGCCGCCAGCCGCCGCCTGCATGTGCTGCACACGTACGCGCCCAGCTGTGTGGGGTGGCGATCCCAATAATCCCGGCACTGCGTCATGCCGCAGCCAGCGCACGCCCGGCCGCCCGCCTCTTCCAGGCTGCGTGTGCCGGGCGGGCCGTAGAAGCCGACGGCGTGGTAGTTGCGCCGGCAGCAGCCGCTGCATGTCCAGGCGCGGTCGGGGTGTGTGAAGAAGCCAGTGGCGGCGGTGGGGTGGTGGACGTAGGGGGCGCCGCAGGAGCCGCAGCAAACGCGCTGGCCGTGCGGGGCCGGCGCCACCGCGGCCGCTGCGACATCGGCCTCACCGGCTACTCCTGGCGTGACCCTATCCCCGACTTCCCTGCCGACGTTGGCCGCTTGCGCCCGTTGCACACCAGCCGCCGCTGACTGCTGCCTGGGCGAGCCGCTTGGCGGAGGCGGAAGCTCTGCAGGGGCCGCTGCAGCAGCATCGGCGGCGCCGCCGGCTGGCCCATTCCAAACGTCTGAGCTATGCGCACGTATGCGCTGAGCACTGGGCTCGTCGGTGTCGTCGGCCGCTGGCGTCGGCGGCGGCCGTGACCCATGGGTCCCGGCCCCAGCGCGGCCTCGGCTGCCGCCCTGCTCGCCAGGGCTTCCATCGCTCGAGCAGGGGCGATCGCCAGCGGTTGTTAGGTCGGCTGTGGCCTCGTGAGGGTTCGGCGTCGGCGAGATGTCGGGCGCGAGGCGCGAGGGGAACTGCCCGCGCTCCTCCATAGCAAAGAAGCGACGCGGACCCGACTCAAGAGTGACGCATCAGCAAAATGCTGCTGCTGCTGCTGCTGCTGCTGCTGCCGATGCGATCGGTGCTATTTGTCGCGGGCGCTTGCCGCTTAGCAGAGCACTCGGTAGTTTTGAGTTTCAGTGCTTGTTGCTGCGTGGTCTGACCTCGATGGCCTGTGGCGGAGCAGCGATTCAGCTGCCTTCGGTGCGGCTGCTCGGCCCCCCGGGTTCTTGGACGGGCGCATCGGCGCTCCAGGTCACCTTGCCTCACCCTAGCCCCCGCCCACCCTTGCCCCCAGATGCGCCTAACAGCAGCCCCCAGCGCAGGCCCAGGGCCCCTCCACTTGCGCAGCTGAGCGCGGAGGCTGGAGCAGCCTGAGCTGTGGGATGGCCCTCGCGGTTGGCCCCCCTGCACGCCCCCTGATACCCCCGGGAAAACGTCCGTCAGCTCAAGAGGGAAAGGGAACTACGAGACAGTGTGCAGAGAGCTCTGCGCCTGGACCAACCTGGACCGGGACCGTGAGTCGCTCCTACCGGCCGTGGTGCCCGCTGATGGTGCAGACCCGGCGTCGGTGCTCCGACGAACCGAGATGCCGGCCTATCACCTCACGAGCTCCAGCATGCCTATTTTATGGCGCCGATTCGCTCGTCGCGGGTAAAGGTGTCCAGCAAGCATCCCGTCTGTCGCTAGCCGTCGGTAGGATGTCTGTGTAAACGGAGGCGGCAGGTGTTGTGCCACATGGAATATCTACGAGGACTGGCTGTTCTTGGTTGTCGCGGGTCAAGTTCAAGCAAGACACAGCAATGTACGTTGCAGCCTTGCACAGCTGGAAGTGAAGCTACATAAGTTCAATGCTGCAGACGTAATATGGACGCCGGTTGTTAGCATCTCATGGTTGACAGTGCCTCGGGAACACAAACCCTGCGCAGTGCGCACCCCCACCCCCCACCAACGTTTCGACCGTTCCGACCATCACGCCACCGAGCACCGGAGGGCACCGGCACCATGCGCGGCCATCGGCGCGCATCCACAAGTTCAGCTACCCTGGCCACGCGTACCACCCTGCCGTGCCCAATTTGGGCATGGGAGCCGCCAGGCAAGCGGGACTTCAGGCGCCCCTGGTCTGGCCCCCGACGGGCCGCCGGCCGCATTCCCTCGAAACGCAGGGGCTACGCTCCGCCCCGCGCTCCTCTCCGCCCTCTCGTGGTGGATGTCCATGGCCGTGGCATGCAAGCCCCATCGGAGACCTGACTCAGCTGGCTGTGCTCAGGCAGCCTCGACATGCCCCGGTGCGCGGCCCCCAGCAGGCAGGCGGCAGGCAGCAGCCTGTAGCGGCCGGGCCGGGCCACCAACAGCTGGACATGGACGGAGCTGCTGTGTTCACATCTTACTGCGGCGCTGCGGAGCCTCAAAAGGATTCAGGGCGGGATTGTCCGCCGTAGCACGCTTGCTGCGTTGGCTGCTTCCCGCTTCCCGCTGCTTTGCGCCCTCGTGCCGCCCGATCGAGCCCGCCGCCCCAGCATCTGTGAATCAGGCGTCCTCCATACCAGCAGCAGGGGTCGGTTGCCTGAGGAAGGCTCATCCCTTCGCGGAGATCCGCCCTGCTGGCTCCAGGCAGGGACGACCAGCGTGGGGCCGGCGCCAGGCGGCGCTCAGTTGCAGACGACGAAGGTGATTGTGACTTGCAGCTAGTCAGTAACAGCCGGCGGCAGGCGATGTATGCAGCACATCGACACTGTCGACAAAGTACGCAAGGCCGGATTCAGAGCTGCAGGGTGCAGGCCCCTGACTGCGTGCGACGACGCCCGCGGCACTGCATGTAGCAGTAGCAGGGCCCAGCGCTCCCCCGCTACGATGCGTCTTAGATAAGCCCCCACGCCCTCAATCGCTCAATGTACGGAAAGGAACGACACAAACTGTACGGCAAGTTACCACGAGTACCACGCGCAACTGTACGGCAGTGGACTACACACAGCTGTACGGTAGGAACGGCACACACACACGCACACGACACAGCCTCTGCAGCCTGCCGGCCCCCACAACCCGCTCATCAGCCGTGGCGGTTGCTGGCTGCAACACGCCGTTGCTCCTGCAAATTCACGCGCCCATGCCGTATGTAGCCGCCAGGTACCGACGGCACCCCGCCCGCTGCCTGAAGGGCCGGAGTCTCGGACGTCTCGCTCTGCCATCACCCCATAAGGCAAGGTGGCCCCATCCGGAATGGGCAAAGGGGCGTAACCCCCGACCCAGTCCTTCATGTAGCTTGGGCCCCCGGTCCCGCCACCCGGGCACTCGGTCGTCACCCCATAAGAGAAAAACGCCCTGCGCAATCACACACAGCAGCGCGCTCGCCAGTCTCCCGGCGGCCAAACAAGCCAGCGAGCACAGGACGGATGCGCAGCTAGCTAGCGGCACACATGCACCACGCGCTCACGCCACTCACGCACACGCCTTATTCTCGGCTGCGCGGATGTATGCTCCGCCGCGGCAGCCACAGCTATCTATGCACATGAGCGAGCGAGCGCCACGCCAGCGACCAAGTACCTGCCTACCGGTAGGGGCCGGGGACAGCAGATAGGATGGGCCGCATCGCAGCGAGCGTTCGGCACCAACCCCACGCACCCTCACCTCGCTCCAGACCATGCGTCCACTTCACACACACGAGCAACCAGCATGCATGCGGGAGTGCTGCAGGCATGCCGGCACGCAGCCGTACCCGCGACCGCCCTTTGGCGGCCTTGCCCCCTACCCGGCTCCACCTCTCCGCCCCGCACCAGCACCAGCGACACGCAGCCCTGCACAGTGTGTGTGAGCCATTGTGGCCAGCACCAAGCGCCGCCTGCTTGCGCCTCCCAGATAACACCAGTGGTGCGGCCGCCCCGCTACCCGCCCACGCCAGCAAAGCAGCGCTCCATCCATCCCTGACGCCAGCCCGCCCCGCCGCGCGCCACCGCACCACAGCGCACGGGGCCGCCAGCCAGCGACGCCCACACATCCACCCGCCACGACCCGTGGCCGCGCCGCGCTGCTTGATGTACTTGCATTAGGTGAAAGGCTCGAGGCACAGCTAGGCCCCGTAGCGTACTTGTAAGGGATGACGAGTAAGAATAGTAGTGCAGCTAGGAGGCGCAGCAGAGCGCCTGGCAGCTAGATAGCCAGGTTGGCCGTGCTTGGACGCCTGGCGGCACCCCGTCGGGGTCCCGCGCCGTCGTTCGTTGGTTGCGTGCGTACATTGCTCGCCAGCCGCGCCGGCGGCGCAGCCGGCTGCTGCTGACTACCTAAGCCTCCGCACACACAGCCTCCCTAATAGATGATGCTTGCGCAACATGTCTCAATAAAAAGAACCCCGGGTAGCATACGATAGACTCGCAGCTACTGCCGCCCGCCATGCCGCGCCGGGGCCGCCCTCACTCCGTGCCCTGCCCTGCCCTGCCTGCCGCCGCACGGTCTACCTGCCCTCTACTCTAACCCCAGGCCTGGGGCAAAATGAAGAAAAGTAGACAGGGAAAGGTGCCGCATGGCGGCCCAGATGACGACAGCTAGGAGTGTGGCGGCGTGATCAGGATGGGGGGCCCGCACACCGGCGGGGTCCTGCGGCCGCTTGCGTTCGTGCCTTGCTGCCGTGCCGTGCCAGCCCCTCCGCCGGCCCACCGCACATCTAACCCCAGCAATCCCGACCAAGCGAGCAGCAATCCCAGACGACTGCGGCAGCCATGCCACGCTGTGCCCTGGCCATGCATGCCGTAGCACGTCTTGCACTCACACACACGCTCGTGGGCTCCTACAAGTGCACCCAAACCCCCCCCTGACTCGCAACCCAGACGAAAGCGCTGCCAACGCAGCAAGCAACGCAAATGCAAACGAGCCCCGCAGCGGCCCGGCCACAATTGCCACACACAACGCAGCAGCAGCCGGACACGGGTAAAGAATTTCCATGCATCCAAGCCCTCCAAGCGAGACGTGCTGCTGCCCCTCTAGCCTTCGCCTGCTGACGGGCGGAGCAGCTTGTTACGCTCACACGTCATTCGCACCTGCAGCCGCCGCCGCGGCCGTGGCCGCGGCCGTGGCCGCAGCCGCCGCGGCAGCTAGCGCCGCATCGCCTTGCCAGCCCGGCGGCAGCAGCGCCCTCGGCGGCGGCCCCTCCACCAAGGTCGTCGCACCTTCGCCGCCGCTGACTATCTCAGCTGCGCCGCCGCCGCCGCCATCGCCACCATCGCTGCCGCCGCCGCCACCGCCGTCCGCTACCAGCTCCGCAAACAGCTCCGATGAGCCCAGCCCTTCCTCCGGCGTCGGCACAGTCGTCACCACCGGCTGCAACATCACCCAGCCGTCGGGCAGTACGGTGCCGCTGGCGACGCCGCCGCCGCTGCGGCCGCCGTACGAGCTGCCGCCGACGCCGCCGCCGACGGAGGCTGAGCCGGCGCCGCTGAGGCCGCCGAAGCCGCCGGCGACGGAGCCGGCCGAGGCGGCGGCGGCGGCGTGTACGGACAGCATGCGGCCGAGCTCTTGCAGGATGGTCTCGAAGCTCGGCCTGTGTCACAAAGCGTTCGGCAGATGTACGGCAAGGTAAGTGTACGGCAGGTGTGTGCGTCAGCAAAGCAAGTTGGCCGAGGTTACGGCGCGTGCGTCAGCAAACCGCCCGGCGGCCCTGCGGCTGGCGCTTACCTCTTGGCTGCGTCTGCGTCCCAGCAGGCCTCGGTGAGGGACCGGAAGTCGGGCGGCGTAAAGGGCGGCAGCGGGGGCCGCAGGCCCTGCAGCGCAACCTGCGAGCGAGCGGGGGTGGGATGTACAAGGAAGCGGCGTTGAAAAGGGTAGCGCATGCGCAGCGGCGGGGCGCATGGACAAGGCTCCTGGGATGTATAGATGGCCCACCGCCACGGACCCGCCCCCAGCGGGCGCCTCCGGACCATGTGGCCACGTGTCCCCCACGTGTCCCCCATGTGTTCACCATGCATGTTCCCCGCCTAGCTATGACGGGACTCCGTCGTCTCATCCAACATGTGCCCCTCCCCATGCCAGCAGCCCCCTGACCTGGTGCGGCAGCAGCGCCCTCGGCACGCCGCGGTGCGCCCTCTCGCCCGTGAACAGCTCGTACAGCAGTATGCCGTACGCGTACACTGCGGAAAATGACGTAACGTGACGAAGAGGGGTAAGGGTAGGGGAGGGGGCACACGGGGGTCACGCCGGCAGGGGAAGATACCAACCGACCAACCGCCCCAACGGCAGCCGCCAACCAACCGCCTCACCGTCCACGCGCTTGCTGATGTGGCCGTGCAGGAGCAGCTCTGGTGGGCGGACGGGGAGACGGAGGTGGCGACGGACGGGGAGGGGAGCGAGAAAAGGGGGAGGGCAGGCTGTGAGGGCTCGCAGAGGAGGGGAGGGCGCGGCGCAGCTACGAGGGACGCCGGCCGCGCGGTAGCGGCAAAGGCTGCGCCGGCTGAGCACAACGAGCCCAGCTGCCCCCACCCCTACATACCCACCCACCTGGCGCCATGTGGGTGAGCGAGCCCTGCGGCCAGCGGCGGCAGCGCAGGCAGGCAGCAGCAAGCAGCAGGCAGCCGAAGCAGCCGGAGGCGGCAGCAGTGTCAGCAGCAGGTACGCCCCGTGCGCGCACGAGCGTGGCCGAGTGTGGTAGGGCCCCATGACGGCCCCATGCGCTAACGCCGCCTGCTCACCACCGGTAGGCCCCCTGGCGCCGAGCGATCCCTCACGAATGCGCGCTCGCTCGCCGCTCGCCCGGCACGCGCGCCGCCGGCCGGTGCTACGGTACGTCACGCCGTGCGATGCGATGCGATGCGATGCGGGCGCAGGCTGGCTGGCAATGCCGCCGTGCGTGCGTGGGGCCTCATCGCTGCCGCGCGCGCTGGCGCACCTGGGCGGTGAGGGCCGAGATGTGGGTCTGCTCCGCGTCCCCCTCGAAGCCCAGCACGGTGCTGAGTCCGAAGTCGGCCACCTGAGGCGGGGGGGAAGGGCGGGGAAGTGGCGGTCTGGGGTGTCAGGGTCCGTGTGCACATTGCTTGCCTTACGGGCAATGAAGGAATGCAAGATGAGCGAGGCCAGGCGTTGATTCAAACAGCAGCTCACTCGCCCCTGCTGGGTCGGGCACCCACTGCAACGGGCTGCGAAGGGTGCCCGGCCGCCCCGCCCTGGGCCGCGGCCGCGGCGCTGACCTCAACCCGCATGCAGACACATCACAGCCATGGGGCGCCGCCGCACACGGCACACACGCACACGCTTTTAACAAACACGCGAGCGGCGTGATGTCAGTGGCATAGGGCGCTTTGACACGGGGAGCCCGCGTGTCGATCGTGTCGCGGTCCGTACCTTGGCGATGATGCCCACGGTGGGCACCGACGCCGGTGGCCAGGACGGGCCGGCGGCGGAGCCCGACGCAGCCGACGGCGCCGACGACAGCGTCGCCGCCGAGCCGCCGACGGTGGCAGTGGCGGCCTCGCCGATGCCGGCGCCGGCGCCGGCGGCAAAGGCTGCGCCGCTCTGGGAGGGGTAGGCGGCGAGCACGCGGCGCTCTGCCGCGCCCGAGGTCTTGAGCAGGACCTGCGGGCGTGAGTGGATGTGGAGCGGGCGTTGGCGCTTTTGCTGCTGCTGCTGCTGCTGCTGTTACAGCGCCACCGATGTGATGAAGGGTGCTAGGGGGCTGTCCAGCCCGAGACGCCTTTCGCGGGCAGGACCTGCGGCAACGAAACGGCAGCTGGAGCGAGCGGGGAGATGTTGTGGAGGAACGACAGGGGATGGGGTTACAGCAAGCGGAGCGGATGCATGCTGCAGCCCTGATGCTGCAGTAGGGGAGCCGCGGCGGGCCGCGTGCGATGGACCGCGGCGCGGCGGTGACGGGGCGGTGTCGCGCGGTAGCAGCGGAAGGGATGCGGCTTGCTGCTGCGTGAGGATCGCCTCGGGCCGGACGTGCGAGAAGGATCCATCGCGGCAGCGACGGTCCGGTAGGTCGCTCACATTGGATGCCTTGATGTCGCCGTGCACCACGCCCTTGCTGTGAAGGTGCATCAGCGCGCTCGCCACGTCCGACGCCATCTGTACGGCAGGTAGATTGCGGCGCGGTGCGACGGGACTTAGCGGAGAGGATGGATAGATTTACAGCGGCGTACATACGACGGCACAACGCACCTGCAGCATGAGGCTGTAGTTGTACGACACCAGGTCCTCGCTGACTTTGCCGTACGGCCGGGTCGGCGGCGCCGTCGAGGGCGCCGAGGCCGGCGAAGTCCCCGTCGGCGCCGACGGCGGCGCCGCCGCCGGCAGCTGCAGCGAGCCCTGCCGGCCGGCCGTCGTCATTGCCCCCGGCGGCGGCGGCGACCCTGTCAGTGTGGAGAACTCGGCCACGGGCGTTAGCCAGGAGACGCCACCGGTGACGCCGGCGGCGGCAGAGCTCCCGCCGCCGGCGGAGCCGCCGCCGCTGCCGGCAGAGCCGCGGCCGCCGCCACTGGCGAACGACGGCGGCGACCGGGACCCCAGCAGCCGTGCCGGCGACGGGGGCCGCACCACCGCCATGCCGCTGCCGCGGCCGCTGGCGCGAGAGGTCAGCGCCGGCGGCGCCGCCGGCAGCGGGGTCAGCGGGGAGGGGCCGGCGCCGGCGCCGGTGGCGGCGGCCCAGTCATTTCGGCCGCGGTGGAAGAGGCCGGCGTCGAGGGCTTGGCGTAGGGAGCCGCGGTCGCTGGATGGAGGGGCGGGGCAAGGTTGGCAAGAGGATGTGTTGCCGCGGGAAAAGCAGACCGCAGGGCGCAATCGCACGACCGAGAGCAGCTGGGGGTACAGGCAGCTGGGCACAAGACATACACCGGAGTCAGGCGGTGGGCTGGAGTGCGTACAGACAGTCGCAGGCCGCAGCACAGCTCCGCACGCTACCGGGCTACCGCGGGCCGGTGGCCGAACGCCTGACTAGGATCCATCCAGCTTCACCGAGTGGGTACGTCAGTGCGTGCTGCACCCGCAACCAAACGCCCGCCCGCCCACCAGTATTCAAGCACCAGCAGCAGCTCATGGCCGTACACGCGCTGCTCGACGCCGCCGCCGCCGCCGCCGGTCTCGCCCGCCGCCGGCGGGGCCCCGATCTCGCCCGTGCTGCCGCTGGCGCCGCCGCTGACGGAGCTGCCGGCGCCGCTGTGGGAGCCGGGGCCGGGATCGGGGCAAGGCATTGGATCCAACACCGGGGTGCTGTACGGCAACTGACATCAGCGCATGACATGGCTGCGGTACCGGTACGGCACCTGGCCAGTCAGCTCCCTCGCCACGCGGCGTGCCGGCTCCCGTCGCCTCGTCCCTCCCCATCCACCGCCCGGCTCGGCCCTCACCCAGGCAAGCCCGGCGTCTCCCGGATGGTGCGGAAAGAAAACGTGTACGTCTGGACCTGCGGCGAACGATTTACGGTTGGCCGTTGCCATTGGGCAATTAGTTGAACGCGGGCGAGCAAAGGGGCCCGTATGGCTGGGGCTATGGACCATGCAGTGGAAGCGAGTCTGGTCTGGCGTGCAGCAGCACAGCCCGTACGGCACGCGGGATCGCATGTACGGCACGTACGATGTTGGGGTGCGACATGGTGCTGCTGATGGCCGCCTCCATGACTGCCATCTGGCGCCGCCGCTGGTCCTGCGGTTGGGCGCGGCGGTTGGCGGCTGTTAGGGTGGTGGCAGTCAACCACGAACCGACATGCGCCGCGTGCGGCGCTCCTACGCGAGGCCCCATGGGCCCCTGGCTCACGTTGGTGAGGTTGCCCGACAGCACCAGCGTCTTGAGAGCCACCACAGTTCCGTGCCACAGGCCTGCGGAGGGTTGGGTGGGGTGGGCAGGGCAGGGCAGGGCACGGAAGGGGAGACTGACGTGGCGGCGCGGTGGGCCAGTTTCCGTGTGGGAATGGGAACGACGCGCATGCACCGGCCCTGCGACACGCGCCGCCGGCGGTCCTGCCGGCGCCCACCTTTGTAGACCTTGCCGAATGACCCTTCGCCGATGAGCTGCAGGATCTGCGGTGCCGGGGTGCAGTTCGGCGGTGGCAGGGCGCGGGGCGGAGGATCGTGTGTGCAGGAAGCGCGCCCCAGCCCGCGTCGAGGTTGGCTGTGGGGCCCCATCGGTTGCGGCGCCCGCCAATCAAGGTGGCCATCATGTCCTTCCCTTCACCACCACACAAACGCACAAACGTGCGCACTCCTCCGCAGGCAGGCAGGCAGGCAGGCGCCCCCACCTGCACGTTGAGCGGCACCTCGCCGCCGCCGCGACCGCCCATGAGCGTCCGCCGCAGCGCCTCCACGTCGTACGGGTCTGCGACAGGCCGGGGCAGGAGCACACGATAGCAAGACGTTCGCAACAACACGACGCACCCCCACGCACGCAACACAATGGCGCCACGAAGGCCGCACGCGGGGTGCGTACGCAACTTGAAGGGACTGCGAGGCAATCAACAGGCGGTGCCCCTCCCCCCACGCGCGCGCGCACACACACACATGGCCGGGATGTTAAACCTACTTATATATGGCGGCGCTTGGGCTTCGCTCCCGCACTGGTGCACCGCTCTTGGCCGCATCCCTGCCTGCCTGTCGCACGGCTGATATGCCAATCCCCCAGGGCGTTGTGTGTCGGGCTATGTTGATTATTACGAACACACACATGTCCACACCTTTTGCGCCGCCGCCCGCCACCATCCCAGTGCCAGCGCTGCCGCTGCCGCTTCCCATCGAGCCCGCGCCGCCGCCGCCACCACCCTCGCCGCCGCCGCCACCTCGGGTGCCAGAGCTGGTCTTTGCGGAGGTCGACCCGGTGACGCCGGCAGAGGCCTTCCGCCCGGTGACGGCAGCGACGGCGTCGTCGTCGTCGCCGCCGCCGCCGCCGCCGCCGGTCAGCTCCAAAGCCACGCCGCCGGGTGACATGGAGTGAGGGTCGTCGCGTTTCGGGCCGCCGGCCGCGGCTTCAGCGCGGCGACGGCGCCGTCGGCGGAGCGTCAGCACGCCGGCGGCCACGAGCCCGGCCAGCGCCAGCGCGCCGCCGCCGCCTGCGGCGCCAAGCACCATGCACCAGACGTGAGCGGGTGCGGGTGTTGAGGCCAGGCCGCACAGGCGAGGAGGCCACACAACAAGGCAGGCACCAGCTCGGCAGCTACCCTCCCGACGCCGCCGTCGCAGCACCAGCAGGCGCCCGCGGCAGCAGGCTCACCTAACCCTGCCGCCAGCCCTATCACAAGACCCGACGGGCCGCCGCTGCCGCCCGGGGCCCTGCCACCGCTGCTCGCGGGCGCCGCGCCAGGCTCCTCTGCCGGCGACGGCGGAAGCGCGTCCTGGCCGTAGCGCCGCTCCAGCTCCTGGGGTTGCGGGGCGGCTGGGCTTCAGGGGTTGGGGACTCGAGCTCGGGAGGCGCGCACGCTTTGAAGGCATAATTATCGTTGTTTCGTGCCGAGTAGCGGTCCTGGCCGGGATCCTGTCGGCTGCTAGCCGCGCCGCCTCTCGTATGGGTCGTCCTAGGTAGGGCCCTGAGCTACCGGCGCCGACGTGCGCGATGATCTATCGCCCTGGCCGGTGGTTGCGGCTGTGCGGGCCGGCCAGCTCGAGCGGCTCCTCCATCGCACCCGTGAGAAGCACGTCTCGGCGGTGCTGGTGGCGAAGCAGTCGGCGTCGATGGGGTGCTCGCACACCACCACGCTGCTGGCGTAGCTCAGGTCGTAGCCGCCGTTGTCGTTGAGCACGCCGCCCATGGCCTGCATGCCAACAGGCGGGGGGCGGCAAGGTCAGCAAAGGGCACGCAAGGCAAGCGGGATGGGGGCGTGGGGCGCGCGGCCTACAGGTGTGCGTCTGGGCGAGTGCAAGGCTCGGGTAGGATCAGCAAAGCGGGGCCCAGGCCGTCAGCCGCCGTTGTCATGGTCGGACCGCTTGGATGGGGGCAAGCGCACGGCGAGCGAGCGGGGGCTTAAGGCGACGTGAGGCGGGCGGCGGGCTGGCGACGGGGCCCCTTCATCGCCTCATGGCTGCTGCACCTGGAGCACCTTGCTTGGGGAGGCCACGGGCCGCGCGTGCGCGCGCGCGATGTGCGGGCAGCGGGCAGGCACGTACCCCAGCTCCCAGCCCCCCAGCCCCCCAATCCCCCGGCCCCCACCGCCACGTGCATCGCGAGCGACCGCACGTCGATGGCCTCCCTGCGACGAGCACCAGGAACGAGCAAGAGCAAGGCCACGTTTCGCTGCAAGCATACGCTCGCCATCGCGCCATCCGCTAGCTATAGCGCCGTTCGCCATCGCGCCGTTCGTTCGCTGCCACGCGAGTGCGTGTGGTCGCGCGCAGGTGCGGAGGGAGGAGCGCTCAGGGCCGCCGCTGCACCGCTGAGCGCCCACAACGAACCCCGCATGCAAGCCAACCCGGTGGAACCCACGCACCTGCAGATTGGCGTCGTGGGGTCGCCGGGTGTGGTCCAGCAGAAGGCGGAGCCGTTTCGCAGCGACACGTCCCGAGGCACGTTGGCCTGCGTGTTTGGATGGGGATGGGGGAGGGAGGGGCGATCGAGGGTGGGTGGATCGTGGGATGCCGGGGGGGCGTGGGCGCAGGAGAGTGCGGAGCAAGGTGGGGCGAAGTAGGCGCCCCGTGCAGGGGACGTGAGCGCGCTGTGTCAGGCACGCAAGACAGTGTGGACGGCTGCCGGCTCAGGGCCGGCGCGCGTGCGGTGGGCGGTGGGGCGGGTGTCATGGAGCTAACGCTGGGTAGGTGGAGCCGCCCCGTGGGCCCCAGGGCCCCGCAAGCAGGCACGGCAGCAGTCCGCGCCGATGGGCAAGGCCCCCGAGCGGACGGACGTGCACGCGGGTGGCCGCGCCCCACGCGCGCGCGCGCACCGTGAACTCGGGCGGCGGCAGCGACAGCAGCTGCGCCACGGCCAGCGGCAGCGGCGCGCACACGGGCCGGTGCTGCACCGCGCGGCGGAAGGCCACCCTGCCGCCGTCGGAGCGGCCCACCCAGTCCAGGCGCTGGCCGGGCAGCGTTAGCGCCTGCGCCGTGGGAGGGAGGCGGAGGGGGTCGGCCGAGGCGGCGGGGTGGGCGGCGAGCTGAGGGTGCTGAGGCGGCGGGGGAGGGGGCGGGAGAGGCGACGGCCACGGCCGCACCGCCACCCCACGTGCGAGCGGGCGAGCGAGCGAGCGAGTGCCAGCAGCCTCGCAGCAGCTTGCTGGCTTGCGCCGATGCAGCAGGCTCGAGGAGCGACGGCTGCTTGCGCTCCTCGCCAGCCGCCCCTCGGCAACAGCACCGACCTTTGCCATCTCGATGTCCACGATGTTCAACGTCACGCCCCTGGACAGCCGCACAAACGGCGGCAGGAAGTTGGTGTCGAGCAGCACGTGGCTGGCGAGCAGCGTGCCGCCCGCCACGCCCGCCGCCGGCGCCGCATCGCCGACGGCGCCCTGGATGGTCAGGTTACGTCGCAGCGTCAGCACCAGGCCGCGCGCCAGGGAGCCGGCGGGCGGTGGCGGCGCCGCCGATGACGTCGCGTTCGCAGCTGCGGCGGCCACCGCCGCTGCGTCAGCGTCGGCGCGTGTGAGGATGATGTCGGCGGCGAGCAGTATGAGGTTGACGCGGGGGTTGTACAGCAGCCGGAAGAACTCGGGTGAGGTGCCTGCGGCAGTGCGGCGCGCGGCGTGCGGCAGTGCGGCGTGAGGCGTGCGTGGGCCCGTCGTCCAGAGAACCCCCTGCGGCGGATGCGTCGGCGGCGGCGAGCCTAGCGCTCAGGCTGCGCAGAGGGCGCCGGCAGCGCTGCTGCAGGGATGGAGGCAGGGCAGCGAGGCTGCTGCCAGGGAGCCACCGGCGTCGTGCATGCGGCGCTGCGCTGCCCTGCTGCGCCCCGGCTCCACTCACGAGCCACGCCAACGTTGGGACCCGGCGGACGCGAGGGGTCCTGCAGCAGGCGACGGCGCGCGTCTGGCGGCCGCGCTGCCGCCGCCGACGCCGGCCACGCCGCCACTGCCGCCGCGAGCAGCAGCAGCGGCAGCGGCAGCAGCGCCCAGCGGCGCCGGCGCGCTGCGATCGCCGAGCACCGGGGGGCTCGGCCGGTCCTGGCCGCGCAGGCCCCTACGAGGCGGCTGGGAGCGTGCCTCGGGGGCGGAGGCCCACCGCCTCCTGCGGAGCCGGGCGACCCCTCGCTAGGGCTGTTTGCGTCCGCTGCAGCTGCGGCGGTCGGTGTGGCGCCAAGTGCGGGCGCAGCGACCCGGCGAGGCGTTGTCCTCGTCAGCCCGCTGTGATCTGCAATTTGCATGGCCTGGTCGCGTGCCATGCGCGACCAGCAGCTTGGCGAGGGCAGGGCAGGCCGCTCCGCGCGTCGCGTCGAGGGTGCAATTGTGACCCAACGACCCTGTGCCACGAGGCAGGCGCTGAGCCGCCGACTCTATCACCTGAGTAGTCTAGACTAGCTTTAATTGCAGCTGCGAGGGGTGGTCACGCGCGGTCTGGTGTGGCGATGCCATTCAAGCAACGGCGAATTGCACGCAGTGGCCGCTATGGTGCCCCGCGACCTAGCCTGTTGGCTCGCCGTGGGCATGTATGCACAACTGTGGCTAGGCCTAGCGTAAGTGTTGTGGCTGGAGTCGCATCCAGTTCGGCGTGTGCTTCGAGGTGGAGCGGCCGCGATGCTCCGTGGTTTTGGCGGGCGACACCGCGACGGCCACCGATGCGCGTTTGGTCGTGCAAGGATCGCCAAAAGGTTCTTTTTGAACGATGCGCTGACAGCCCGCGAGTTCACGGTGTGCATCGATGCAGGCACCGCGAGCTGCGACCCGCGGGTCAACCTTGGCTGCTAGCCCGACGCTGCGCATTCGCAACCCCAGCCCCGCACTTTCAGCAAGGACCAGCATTGCCTAGCTCGGCCTAAACGCACAAATTGTACGCACCGTTTTCCGATAAATTGTACTAAAAAACGCCACGACGCCCAGTGCTGTCTGACGAGAGCCCAGCGACTCGGTTCATGGTCAAGTTCAGGGGCCTTAAGACGCTCGCCTTGCGGAAGCGGTCGCAGCTCGCTGTATGAGCACTTTTGCCTCGAGCCATCCGCATGGGTTGAGGCAGCGCTAACGCCATCACGGTTACGATGGCTGGGTTACGCCGTTGGGGGTTGCGGTGCCGCGATCGTATCGGAGCCGTCGTTTCCCACGCTTGCGTGCCCCGCAGTGGCCCACAGTGGCGCAGTCGCAGACACAGTCACCCTGGTCGTGTGGGCCAGGTGTGAGCCGCATCCAAAGCAGCACCTCCCCCGAGCCCCGACAGCGCCCCCGCTCGCCGCCTGCCTACCCAGCCCACGCATTGCATGCTTTGCATGCCGCACGCCCCTGGCAGCTGCAGCGCTCTGCCTGCCAACCGACGCAGTGGACGGGCGGCTCTGCTGCCGTACTGCACGCCCTCCTGGACGCCCCCGCCACACCGGCAGCACACTCACACTCGTAACTGGATCACGCTCGTCCTCGGTGTTCCCCCGGGCCCCAACGGAACGCCTGCTCCATGTCCCCTAGCTGCAGCTGCTGCACCTGCTCCAGTTGAACAGTGAACCGTGAGCTGTCGCAGGCCTGGTCAAGGCCCACGCACCAGCTCCTGCCGCAGGCGGGTCCTGCTCGGCTAGCAACCTAGCACCGCCGCCATCTGCTGCTGTGCTGCCGCCAGCTGCTGCTGCGTAGGGCCCCTGGGCTCGACCTGCGCGAGCCCGGGTCGCTGCGGCCGGGGCCCCCCGCCTGCGCAATCCCTAGGATGACATCCCAGCGTTCACTGACCACAAGTTACCGTATATTGCCATAGCCAGCCGACATCTGTTTGCGCGGCGGCCAGCTGTGGCAGCGCCGCCGCCTGTTGGCGAATGCGCCGCTGCGCCGCCGCCAAATCGCCGTGCAGGCGGCCCTGTGGATGCAGCCGCATGCCCGTGCCTGCAACCTCCCGCCGGCAGCGCGCCGCCAAGCCAGCCGAGCCCAGCACGCGCCACCCATCCAAAGCAGCGCCGCGGCCGGCAGCTCCGGTCAGGTCGGCGCACAGCCTTGCGCCGCAACGCGCAACGGCCGTGTGCCGCAACGCGCTCAATCCAGCCCCACGCCAGTCCAGCCCCTCGCCCAAGCCTCCACAGCGCACCCCTACCACGCGTCTATGCGCCTATACGCCTGCCAAACAATGCGACCCCAGCAGCTACGAGGATGCGCGGTCCGAGGCCAGCAGGCTGCGGCGACTGGCGTGCCTCAAACCGACGTGCCTCCCCAGCTCCCCTGCGCCTTCCGGCACTGTACACACACAGCCCCACACGCACGCACCAGCAATCCCATGCAGCGCCACGATGCATCGAGACGCACCTCGCCCGTTCTCCCTCGCTGTCGCCCTCGCCCGTCCTCCCTCTCGCTGTCGCCCTCGCCCGTCCTCCCTCTCGCTGTCGCCCTCATCCGTTCTTCCTCGCTGTCGCCTCGCCTCGCCTGGCCACTGGGGCCACAGATCAGCGGCACGCGGTGTTAGTGCGCATGTCACGCAACCGCCAATGCCGGCAGCAGCAGCTCCTCGTCTCCCACCGCAGCCGCAGCGGCCACACCTGCCCCGCCGCCCTCCGCCCCGCCCGGGACGAGGCGAAGGAGCCGCCGGCCCACGCCCGGCGCAACCGCCCACCCCGACCCGGCAGCCGGCAGGCGGAGTGCCAGCGGCCCGCAGCAGCCGCCACCGGCCGCGTCGCCGTCGTGGATGCCCGCTGGCGGCACCGCTCCCACCCTCAGCACGAGGCGCAGGCCCTCTGCGGCCACCTCTGCCACCGCCGCCGCGTCGTGCGACCCCGGCTCCACCGTTACAGTCGCACCGCCGTCGGGCAGCTGCCGCGCAGCCATATCCCACAGGTGCGAAGCCAGCGCCCGTGCCAGGCCAAAGGCGACGTAGCCGAACTGGGCGACGGCCGCGGGGGTGGGGCCCTCGGCTGTCGCCTCCTGGCCCGCCTCCCCGTCCCCGTCCGCGGTCGCTGGCGCGGGCGGACCTCGTGCAGCGGCCCCGGCGCCCAGTGCGGCGTCGGCAGCAGCCACCCACGCGCCACAGAGGGCGGCGCGGCAGACGTGCCAGTCGGCCTGAGGGCGGTGGTCGCAGGCGGACGGGTGTCAATATGCCTGATCATGGAGCCAGCACGGCTTCGACGGCAGGCCAGCAAGTTGTCCTTTCCTTTCCGTCGCCCGCCGAAGAAGTGTGCGCCCCGGTCTCGCCTGCGTCCGAGCCCCTGGTCCCGGCGGCGGCCCGTCCCGGTCCAGGCCCCACGCCTCAGCGGCCGGGCCCAGCAGCAGCGCCAGGGGCCGGCGCCACACGTGAGCCTGGAGGGGGCAGGGGAAGACGGAGGAGGTGAGCACGGGCGGATGGTTGGGGAGCTACGCACGTATGTTTTGCCCTCTTGTCACCGTGTTTCCGCCATCACACGCCACCCCACCTCGAGCCAGCGCAGGCAGCTGTCGCCGAGGAATGCGGCCTGCGGGTGTGCGGTGCAGGGCACGGTGTGGGCCTGCAGGCGGGGTCGGGGCTACGCAGCAATGCTCTCACACAGCCCGAGGCCCAAGCAGCTGATGCCGGGTGCCAATGTGCTTGGACCGCACGTGCACGGCCCCCGCCCCCGACAGCGCATGGCGCAAAGCCCCAAGCCCCGGCCGCTCACCGCGGACTGCTCCCAGGCCGGGCCGACCGAGCCGCCGCAAGCCGACGAGGCCGCAGCCGCCAGTGCCTGCGTGGGTGCGTAGGGCCAAGGACGTCGCGTCGGGCGGGTGCGCAACTGCATGGGTCTTGGGTTGCAAACAAAGGTGGGCTACGAACGGCGAGAGGCACACGGAGGCGCAGAGGCGTGAGGCTGCTGGATTGTTGCGGCGGGGGTCCGAGCCGCAGGCCCCCGCTCACCATGGCCGCGGCCGCCACACGCAGCGCAGGCGGGAAGCGCTGGTGCGGGGAGCACGGGGGCGATTGCGGAGACCCATAAGCCCCAACACCCCACTCCTCACCTTGGCCGCGGCTGCCACACGCAGCGCCAGCGCCCGCACCCAGCCCTCCACGTCCGCCAGGGACACGATCGCAGCCGCGGGAGGAGGCGCGACAGCTGCGGCGGCGGCGTGCGTAGTGCCTGACGTCTCCGCCGCTCTTCCGGCCACCGCAGCCGGGGCAGGGCGTGGGGCTGGGGACAAGACCGCCGCGGGCTGCGACGCGTACGCGCCGGTCCGCAGGCGGCGTCGGAAACAGGCGTCGCACGTCACCTCGTCCGGTCGCTCCTTGTGGGTGTACCACTTGATGGTGCGACCCACGCCGCACTCGGCGCAGGTCTTGCGCTTGAGGCCGGGGTCAGCGGCAACAGCTGCCACTATCGCCGGCGCCGCCGCCGACACTTCCTGGCCAGTCTCAACGCGTCCCGACCGCCCGGCGCCGCCCCCGTCCGGGCCTATGTCCGGTTGTGCCGGCAGCCGCGCGAGGGCGGGCGCCGAAGCCGGCGTGGGCGGCGGTTCGGGACTCGTAGCCTGCGGGACGGCAGGACGTGGGCGTCGTGTGTTGGTTATAGGGCCCCGCAAAGTACCTCGCGCCACAGGAAAGGAGCGGCGGCGCTATCGTTCGCTTCGGAAGCTGCGGAGCCCTCGCAACAAGGGCCAAGAAGTCCGGCCATCAGCCCTATTCAGTGCCCCACCTGACAAGCGAGGGCGGGAGCAGGCGGCGCGGCGTGCCAACCATCCCTCGCCACTGCCGGCGGCGCTTGGGGCAGGCCGGCTGCTGCCCCTGCTCCCGCTGGCCCTGCTGATGCTCCCGCTGCCCCTTCTGCTACAGCCGCTGCTGTTGCTTCAGGCAGGCCAGCGACGCTGGCGCCCGCAGCGCTGACCGGCCCGAGCCCCGCCGCCGGCGCCTGCTGCTCATCGCCGCCACCGGCCTCCTCTCGCAGCCCCTCCTCCGCGAGCCCCTGCAACGAGCAGCTGGCCCAGCCCAGATCTGGATCCAGGCTCGGATCCAGGCCTGGATCCAGGTCCGGCACCAGATCCAGGTCTGGGACCCCAAGGGCGCCCGGCAGCAGCGGCAGGCACTCGCCCCGCTCCGCCGCCTGCGGGCGATCAAGGGCAGCGCGGGACGTCAGCGGTTGCTCCTCCGCAGCGGCGTGGCTCGCCCTGGGGAACGGACCCCACATGACCATAGCCATGACGGCCCCGCCCCGTCCCTTGGCCCCACCTTAGCTTGCGCCGCCGCACCGGCGCCTAGCACGTCGCCTGGCGCATGCGCGCCTTGCCCCGGCCAAGGGGCACCTCCACCTCCGCCTCCGCCCCGAGGCTGCTCGCTCAGGGCAGCGCCCTCGCCGCCACTGCCAACAGCCCGCTGGACGCCGACGCCACCGCTGCCGCGGCCCTGCGCCTCCGGCTGCCGCTGCGTCTTGCCGGCCCTGGTGCTGCATGGCGTGCACACGTACGCCCCCAGCTGCGTGGGGTGGCGGCGCCATTGACTTGTGCTGTCTGTGCCGCACTGCCCGCACGCCCGGCCGCCCGCCTCCTCCAGGCTGCGTGTGCCCGGCGGGCCGTAGAAGCCGTGGCTGGCGAGGTTGGCACAGCAGCAGAGGTGGCAGGTCCAGGCGCGGTCGGGGTGGGTGAAGAATCCGTCGCGCGATTTGTGTTTACGGGGGACGTAGGCCGCCGCGCAGGAGCCACAGCGGATGCCCTCAGGACCCGGCGGCGGCGCGGACGACTGCCGGACGCCATGGGATCCCGTCGGCCGGCGTCGGGCGTGGCAACGTTCGCAAGCGTACTCGCTCGACCGCGTCGCGTGCGGCACCCTCTGCCGCGCCACCGAGGATCCGCACGCGCAGCAGCGCCGGCTCCCCGCCGCCGCAGCATCAGCTTTGCCGCCACCGGACGCCGCCGCAGCGGCATCGCCGGAGGGCGGGGCAGCTGCCAGGGGCCGGGGTGCTGTGAGGTGCTGCCTGACGGCAGCTCCACGCTGGGCCCCCGCGACCGAGGCCGGCGGCAGGCTGGCTGGCAAGGGGCCGCCGCTGGCGCTCGGCGCCGCACGCTGCTGCGGAGCTGGCGAGGCACCTGGCTGCGGCTTGGGCCGTTGGGGCGCCGAGGTCAGGGCTGACAGTTTGGCGTTGCCGCCCATGGCGGCAGTGTTGGGGCGGCTGCCGTCGACGGCAGGCACTGCGGCGGCAGCCTCCGTGTCGTGGGAGGCGCAGCGGCTGCTGGTGGCGCAACCAAGCGCTGCCGCCGGCTGCGGGCGCTGCGCCCCTGGCTGCGGCAGTGGCTGTCGTGGCACCCGACCCGCCGTATAGGCTCCCCTCAGCCGGCGTCGCCCGTAGCACCGCTCGCACGCCGCCTCGCCCGGCCACGTGACGTGTGGGTACCACCGCCATGTCTCCTCGGCGCCGTACTCGCAGCAGCGCTTGGGCCCCGGTGCTCCCTCGCCAGCGGCCACCGGCGACGCAAGGCTGCCCGCGGTGCCACTGACGGAGGCCGGCCGTGGCTGCCGCGGTCGCGCCGCAACGGCGGCGCCACGAGGGCGAGGCCCAGGCAGCTTGCGGCCGTGCCTCCCGCCGGGCTCCGCCCAAGCTCCGCCGCTGCTGCTGGCATCCTCGTCGCTGCTGCTGCCGTTGCCCTCACTGTCCGACGCGGACGTAGCGGAACCCGACTCCTCGCCCTCGCTCGTCTCGGCAGCGGCCGCAGCGGCGGCGGCAGCGCCACGCGTCATGCCGGCACCAGTCCGATGCAGGCTCGGGCCAGCGACGGCCCTGCCGCCGTCCGTCCTCTGCCGCCGGCGCCCCAGGCGCTGCTGTGCCCTGCTGCCGGCAGCGCCACCAGTGCTGCCGGCAGCGCCACGAGGGCTGCCGCCGCCACTGACGTCTGCCGGCTCATACCGGCGGCGTTTGGCCGGCGGCTCTGACGTCTTGCCGGGCCCAGCGGCGCCGCCGGGACCTGGCTGCGCCCCATCCTGCCCGGCCCCTCCGTCCGGATCACCGGGCTGTTGGGCCGCTCGCTGCCCCTGCATCAAGGCACGCCTGCAGGGTCTGCAGAGGTACGCCCCCAGATTCGTGGGGTGGCGGCCCCAATGCCGGCAATGCGCTGTGCCGCAGTCGCCGCACGCCCGGCCGCCCCCCTCCGCCAGGCTGCGTGTGCCGGGCGGGCCGTAGAAGCCGTGGCTGGTGAGGTTCGTGGTGCAGCATCCGTTGCAGGTCCAGGCGCGGTCGGGGTGGGAGAAGAAGCCGTTGCGGCCGGACGCAGGGCCGGTGCGGTGCACATAGGGCGCAGCGCAGGAGGCGCAGCGGACGCCCTCGGCGCCCGGCGGCTGTGGCCTAGGCGGCTGCCGTGACCGCTCGGCGGCAGCGCCACGCTGGGCCACCACTGCCGTGGCCGGCGGCCGGCTGGCTGGCACGGGGCCGCCGCTGGCGCTCGGCGCCGCACGCTGCTGCGGGGCTGGCGAGGCGCCCGGCTGCGGCTTGGGCCGCTGGGGCGCTGACGCCAGGGCGGACAGCGGAAGGTCTTGATCGTCGTCATCACTGTCGTCGCCATCGCTTCCGTCCTCGGCCGCGTCCCTGCGGCCCCATCGCCGGCTGCCGCCACCGCCACCGCCACCGCCAAGGCCGCCGCTGGCGGCCGCGCCTAGCTGCCGTCGGCGCTTGGCCGGCGGCGCTGGCCGCTGCCTCGACCCAGCGACACCGCCCTCGCCGCCGCGGCCAGTGCCACCAGCACCGGACCCCGGCTCCTCGCCCTCACTCGCCTCGGCAGCCGCGCGCGCCACGCCGGCAGCTGCGGAACAATCTTGGCCGTTGGATTCGATCGGCCCACCCTGCACCGCACGCACTAGGGCCGCGCCAGGCCATGCTTGCCTGCGGTGGCGACCGCTGCAAGTCCCGCACAGGTACGCCCCCAGCTGCGTGGCATGGCGGGCCCATTTGCTGGTCTCGGTCTTGGCGCAAGCGATGCACGCCCGGCCGCCGGCCTCCTCCAGGCTATGTTTGCCCCGCGGGCCGTAGAAGCCGTGGCTGGCGAGGTTGGCGCAGCAGCAGCGGTGGCAGGTCCAGGCGCGGTCGGGGTGCGAGAAGAAGCCGTTGCGTCCTGCCGCCTTGCCCGTGTGGTGGACGTAGGGGCAGGCGCAGGAGCCGCAGCGAACGGCGTCGCCGCCCGGCGGCAGCACGGCCGGGGGCTGCCGTGTGTAGGCCCCCTTGACGCGCCAGCAGACGTAGCAGGCCTTGCACGTCACCTCGCCAAGCCGCGTCTTGTGTCCACACCACTTGGGGGAGCTGGCGACGCCGCACTCGCAGCAGCGCCGAGGCGCATGTGCGCCTGCCGCCCCGCGGACCGCGTCCCCGCCGCCTGCCCCAGCTGCGGCCGCAGGAGCGATCGCCGCTACCTGCTCCGATAATAGCCGCTGCCGATCCGGATTGTGCGCATTGTCGCCGCTGTCAGTGCCTAGGTCACCGCCTAGGTCAGCACCGCCGCCGGGCGCTCGCTGCGTCCGCCCGCGCGCGGCGATTTGGGCGGCGGCGGCCGCGGCCCGCTGCCGCTGTGAGGCGGCGGCGGCCTTGCGGCGGTCGGCACATTTGCGGCAAACGTGCGCCCCCAGCTCCGTGGGGTGGCACCGCCACTTGCCAGCCTCCGTGGCGCCGCAGTCGGCACACGCCCGGCCGCCCGCCTCCGCCAGGCTGCGCGTGCCGGGCGGGCCGTAGAAGCCGTGGGTGGACTGATTTCCGCAGCAGCAGCCGTGGCAGGTCCAGGCCCGGTCGGGGTGGGAGAAGAACCCGTTGGGACCGGGCGTCCCGCGGTGGGCGTAGGCGCAGGCGCAGGAGCCGCAGCGGATGGCTGCAGCGGACGCCGGCGCCGCGACGCCGGTGGTGGGCCTGCCATGGCCGCCGGGCCCCAGCGCACGGCGCCGCTCGGCAGGGGCCGCTGCTCTGCCGCCCCCGCTGACGTCGCTGCCGCTGTCCTCCTCGCTGCTGCCGCCCTCGCTGCTCGGCCCGGACGTCCCGAGGCCCGACTCCTCACCTCCGCTCGGACCGTCGGCAGCCGCAGCGGTACGCAAACCGCGGGCAGCGGTAAGGCCTTCGCTCAGACCGGCTATGGCCCTGGCCGCAGCGACCGCCGCCGCACGGCGCGGCGGCCCACCCAATGCGGGGCGTCCATCAGCGGTCCGGTGGCTTCCATCGTTCCCTGCCTGCTGCCGCCGCCGCCGCTGCTCCCGTCCCTCCTCGCCGCCGCCGTCGGCCCCGTCACTGCAGGCCGCATCCTGGCCTGCCGACGACCCTCCACGGCGGCGCTTGCCCAGCTGCTGGTGCTGAGGATGCGGATGCTCGACTGTCGGCAGCAGTTTGCCCAAGGTCGCGCGGGCGGGATCACCGCCCGGCGCCCCACCGGCGGCCGCTCGCCTCGGCTCCCCGGCTCCATCTGTGTCGCCTGACGCCAGCGGACCGGCAGCGGAGGCGCCAACGGCCTGGCTGAGCTGCTGCGCCTCCCGCTGGCGCTGCGCCCGATCCCGGGCATAGCAACGCGTGCACACATACGCGCCTAGATCCGTGGGGTGCCGGTGCCACTGCTGAGTTGCGGTAGCGCCGCACGGCGCGCAAGCCCGGCCGCCCGCCTGCTCCAGGCTGCGAGTCCCCGGCGGGCCGTAGAAGCCGTGCGTGGAGCGGTTGCGCTTGCAGCAGCCGTCGCAGGTCCAGGCGCGGTCGGGGTGCGAGAAGAAGCCGGTGGGGGAAACCCTGCCGCCACGGCCTGCCTTGGGGCACACGTAGGGGAAGGCGCAGGTGCCACAGCGGACGGCTGCAGCGGACGGCGGGGCCGCGGCCCGCTCCACCTCCGCCGCTATCGGCCGCACGCCTGGCAAGGATAGCGCAGGCGGCAGGAGTGCCGTGCTCCCATCGGCGCCATCAGCGCCGCCACCGCTGCCGCCCGGTTCACAGGCCGCCTGTGATTTCAAGGAGCTAGCTGCTGCTGCCAGCTGGCACGTGGGCGAGGCCTCGGCCAATGCCGGAGGAGGTGTCGGCTGCGGCAGCCCGACGGCGGCAACGTGGCCGGCCTCGGCGGCGCCGCCGGATGGCTCGCCCCGGTCCACGCTCGGCACAGACTCTGCACCCGCGCTGCCGAAAGCACGCTGCCCGTCCAAGCAACAGGCCGCCGCTGGCGTTGCCTCCGGCTGCTGTGACGGAGGGGGGACGGCAGCCGCGGCCTTGTCGGCCCCGGCACTGCCGCTGGGGTCCTCGACCGGAAGTCCACCGGCGTTTGGAGCGTTGGAGGCACTGCCGCCGTCGGTGCGTAGGTGCTCTGACTGGGGCGCTGAAGAGCTGCACCCGGCCACCGGCGGCGGAGACCCTTGGGCTACGGCCTCAGCGCCTCGGCCGTCACGGCATTCCTCGTCCCGGCATAAACTATCTGGGATTCGTAGGTGCGTTGCGGCGCTGTTGGGTTGCTGCAGTTGTTGGCGCGCCGCGAGCATCATCGCGTGCGGCCGCGTGCGACCGCACCCGGGCTTGGCTCAATAGCTGGACATTGGTCAGCAATGGTGATATAGATGCTGCCAGAGAGGCTTTCGCTACGTTTCTTGGCGCGTGTCGTTTTATGTGTCGACGCGAAGTCGCTAGTAGCGTACGCATAATGCCTGCATGACCTGAGTGTGCCTGAATTTGGGCTATTGCTTTCAATCGGGTGCGCCGATAAGTGAAAGCTGTAAAACCCTGCGAAACCCATAGCCGTTCCCCGCAGCCCCGGGGACATGCCAACATTGCACGGGAGCTCGGCACCTGTTGCAGCATGCCCTGTGGCTCGCTGTGCGACATGTGGCCGTAAGCTTCGCTTTGCCCTTGCACTCCTTGCACACCATGCATGCCTCTGCATATGGAGCCGTGCGGCACCGGGCTCCTGCATTTCCCCATGCGTATCAGCTCTGCTCCACCCTCCCAGGTAAGTTGGCACGCCACATGGCCAACCCCACACAACGCTTGCAAATCTGTAACCAACCCACCCCCCCTGCTTGAAACACGCTCTCTATGCTGCCCCCGGCAGGTCGTGCACGCCCCATGCTCCCCGCTGCGCTGCCTGCCTGACTACCACATCGGCATGTGCCAAGAATGCCAACATCTCATCCCCCGCCCAAAGCCACTATGGGCTCTTTGTTTCCTGCGCGGCCCGGTACGGCAAGCTCGCGGCGTCGTACACTGCCGCACACCTCCGGCCCAACACTGCCAATCCACAGCCGCCCTTGCCGCCGTGTGCCAGCAATCCACAGCATCTCACTGTGACCAACCTCCTGCCTGGGTGCGGCGCGCAACGCCCCGCTCCCGCCTCCGCCTCCGCCCGTCCCTCCGTGTTACTGCGCCAGGCCGGCCAGCACCACCGCCGGCAGCAACAGGGCCTCCTCCTCCACCATCGCCTCCGCACCGCCGCCCTCGGCACAGCCAGGTACAGGCCGGTACCGCAGCTGCCCCACGCCCGGTGCCGCCACGTGCCCAGACCCGGCAGCCGGCAGTCGGAGCGACAGCGGCCCGGAGCATTCGCCGCCACCGACACCCGCATTGCCGGCCTCCGCTGGCGGCACCGCCCCCACCCTCAGCGCCAGCTGAAGCCCCTCCGCGACCACCGCCGCCACCGCCGCCCCATCGTCCGACCCCGGCTCCACCCTGCAGAGCGCTCCGCCGGTGAGCTGCCGCGTCGTCGTCTCAGCCAGGTGGGATGCCAGCGCCTGCGCCAAGCCGAAAGCGACCGAGATGAGGTGGTGGACCGCCGCCGCGGATGTGCTAGTAACTGTTGGCTCTCCACCCGGTGCCGCCGCAGTGCACGGGGCAGCGGCGCCGTCTCCGGCAGCGGGCCCTGCCGCCGGCCGGCCGCCAGCCCCCTGCTGTTCGCCCAGTGCGGCACTGGCGGTCGCCACCCAAGCGCCACAAACGGCGGCGCGGCAGCGGTGCCATTCGGCCTGTTGGGTTGTGTTACAGGCGGACAGGTGTGAAGAGATGTGGCTGGGGAGTAGAGCTGGGCCGGGGGCGTCAGGCGGCTGTTGCGCCGTCCTATTCGACCAAACCCAAGCACCGCGCCGCCCCCGGCCCCACCTGCTGCCGCGGCCCCAGCCCCGGCGGCGGCCCGTCCCGGTCCAGGCCCCACGCCTCAGCGGCCGGGCCCAGCAGCAGCGCCAGGGGACGACGCCACACGTGGGCCTGAGCAGGGGAAGGACAGCGGAGGGAAGGCTAAATGTAGGACAGTGGATTGGCGAGGCAGATTGGGTTTAGTTAATGTGCAGAGCAAGGAGGCTGTTTCTCCAACCTCTGCAACCCTCGTTCACTAGCCCCACCTCCAGCCAGCGGAGGCAGCTGTCGCCCAGGAGTGCGGCCTGCGAGGTGCGGCACGCGGGAATCGTTGACATGCAGGGTCGAGGGTGTGCAGCAACAGGGGTGCGCAATGCCAGTGCTGCAAGGGGTCGAGGTGAGGTGTGGGGTAAAGCGCGAGCGGTCCGTCGCTACACAGCGACGCCCGGGCAGCGGAGGGAGCAGTTGGTTGCGTCACACATTGGGCCGCCGCCGTGCTGCCCCTGCCGACACCGCCAACAAGGGCTTTAGCCCCAGCCGCTTACCGCGGACTGCTCCCAGGCCGGACCAACCAAACGGCCGCAAGCCGACGCGGCCGTAGCCGCCAGTGCCTAGCATGTAGGGCGGGTGACCGTATGGGCTCAAGTCGCATGCCAAGCAGGGCGACTGGGGCGCAGGTATGCTTGTGAAAGTAGTGCGAGTGGCGTCGACGAACGCGCACAGACATTGGGACAGCGCAGGCGGGAAGCGCTGGAGCGGGGCAGCGCGTGGCGATCGCGGAGTCCCAACACCCTACTCCTCCTCACCTCAGCCGCGGCCGCCACCCGGGCCTGCAGCGCCCGCACCCAGCCCTCCAGGGCAGCCAGGGGCACCAGCGCAGCGACGCGAGGAGGCGCGACAGCCACTGCGGCGGCGTGCGAAGTGCCCCACCTCCCCTTCACCGCCGCCGCCGCAGGCTGGTCCCGGCCCGGGCGTGGCGCCACCAACGCGGCAGCCGCCACTCGAGCCGGGCCTGGCATCGCGGCCGCTGAGCACTGCGGCTGCGGCGCGTAGGACCCCGTCTTGAGGTGGCGGCGGTAGCAGTTGTTGCACGTCCACTCTTCCGGCCGTTCCTTGTGGGTGTACCACTTGATGGTGTGACCCACGCCGCACTCGGCGCAGGTCTTGGGGCCCGGGCTCGCCGCTGACGGCTCCGCCGGCGCTGCAGCTGGCGCCTGCGCTGCCACCGCCGCGGCGGCTCGCACCGCTGGAGTCATGCCTGCCAAAGGCTGCCGCACGACCGCCGCCGCTGCTGCTGCTGCTGCGATGCCTCCTACTGCCGCGTCAAGGGCCCTGGCGGCCAGCGACGGCCGATGACCGAGGCCCTGCCTGGCCGCCGCCGCCGCAGGCATCCCAGCGACGCTGGCGCCCGCAGCGCCGGCCGGCCCGAGCCCCGCCGCCGGCGCCTGCTGCTCATCGCCGCCGCCGGCTCCCTGCAGCCCCTCCTCCGCGAGCCCCTGCAACGAGCTGCTGGCCCAGCCCAGATCTGGATCCAGGCCTAGATCCAGATCCGGAAGTAGATCCAGATCGTGATTCCCCCACGGCAGCAGCGGCATGTCGCCTGGGCCGGGGCCCAGGCCAAGCCCCGGTAAGCCCTGGCTCCGCACGACCCCCTGCGCGCAAGGCCGGTTCGGGACGTTGGCCGCCATGCTCTACAATCCTGACAATGAGACACACACCAACGCTCCTTGTAACGCGTCAGCGTTCAGGCTACTTTTCCATCTACCCCCTCACTTGCCCTCACCTGGTCCTGCGCCGTCGCATCGCCCAACAGGAGCGCGCCTTGCCCAGGGCCCCCGGCGCCCTCAGCGGCCGCAGCCGCAGCGGCCTCCTCGCCAGCAGCGCAGCCCTCTCGCGTGCGCGCTGCTGGTGCCCGAGCCGCAGGCGCCTGCGCGACGACGCCACCCCCGGCGGCGTGGTTGGGGCGGCTGCCGTCGCCCTGCACGCCTGCAGCGCCGACGGAGCCCAGCACACCCCCGCCGGCGGCACTCTGGCCGTCGGCCGCCGCGTGCGCTCCGGCTGGCGGCGGGCCCGTGCTGGGCCCGGCAAGCGAGCAGTGCTGCTTGCCGCTGCAGGCCGCGCACAGGTACGCCCCCAGCTGCGTGGGGTGGCGCTTCCAGCCGCTGGTCTTGGCCCTGCCGCAGTCCGCGCACGCCCTGCCGCCCGCCTCCTCCAGGCTGCGTGTCCCCGGCGGGCCGTAGAAGCTGTGGGTTACGCGGTTGTGGCTGCAGCAGTGGTGGCAGGTCCAGGCGCGGTCGGGGTGCGCGAAGAAGCCGCTGGCGCCGGCCGCCTTGCCTGTGTGGTGCACGTAGGGGCAGGCGCAAGTGCCGCAGCGGATGCCCTCGGCACCTGCCGGCAGCGCGGCTGGTGGCGGCCGGGCATAAGAGCCGGTCCTCTGCAAGCGACCGTAGCAGGCGTTGCATACCACGCCGCTCCGCCGCGTTGCGTGCCGGCGCCACTGCGACGTGCTCGTGGCCCCGCACTCGCAGCAGCAGGGCGCCGTCACCGCCGCCCGGGCCACACCGCCCCCAGAGCGCCCGGCCGCGGCGATGGGTGGGGCTGCAGCCGGCAGCCCCGGCGGGAGCGGCCCGACGCTGCAGCCGGGGCTAGCGCCGTGGCCGTGGCCTTGGCTGCCGTTGTCGGTTCCTCCGCCGCCGCCCCGCACCTGCCCGAGGACGGCTGCACCCTCGCCGCCGCAAGCCCCAGCCCGGCTTGGCGCTGGCGGCCCCGGCTGCCTCGCCGCCTTGCCGCTGCCACATGGCGTGCACAGGTACGCTCCAAGCTGCGTGGGGTTGCGCCGCCACAGACACGTCTCGGTGGCGCCGCACTGGCCGCACGCCCGGCCGCCCGCGTCCTCCAGGCTGCGCGTCCCGGGCGAGCCGTAGAAGCCATGCAGGGCGTTGCGCTGGCAGCAGCTGTGGCAGGTCCAGGCCCGGTCCGGTTGGGTGAAGAATCCGTTGCTGGCAATGCCGGTGCGGTGCACGTAGGGCGCCTCACAGACGCCGCAGCGGATGCCCTCGGAGCCCGGCGGCAGCGAACGGGCTGGTGGGCTCGCTGGCCGCTTGGCGGCGTAGGATCCCGTCTTTCGGCGTCGGTCGTGGCACCGCTCGCACGCCACCTCGCCCGGCCGTGTGGCGTGCGGTAGCCACCGCCGTGAGGCCGTGGCGCCGCACTCGCAGCAACGCGGCGCCGGCTCGGTACCGGAGGCAGCGGCCGCCGCCGGCGCGAAGCCGCCGGCGATGTCCGCGGCCGCGTCGACGGCCGGCGCTGGCGGTCGCGGCGACGGCCGTGCCGCGCCGGCGGCGCCGCCAGGGCCGGGCGCAGCCAAGGTGCGCCTGCGCCGCACCGGAGCCAGCACGTCGCCGCCGCCGCTGTCGCCGTCGCGGCCATCGTCGTCGCTGCTGCCGCCAGCGCCCTCGCGGCTCTGCTCGTGCGCCTCGGACCCCGACTGCGGCTCGCTCGCTCCGGCGGCGGCCGCCGCAGCCATCCGCCCTGGCTGCTGCGGCTGCGGCCCCCTGGATCGTGGGATCCGTTTTGACAGCGGCACATGGTCAACGCTGTCGTCATCGCTACCGCGGCCGACCGACCGCCACTGCCAGCGCCCAATGCGCTCACCCGCCCCGCTGCTGTCAGCCTCACCGCCGCTGCCGCCAGGGCCGCCGCTGCCGCCCGCCGCCACCTGCCGGCGGCGCTTGGGCGGCGGCCCCGACAGCCCAGCGGTGCCGCCCTTGACGCCGGCCGCCGAACGCGGCAGCGGAGGCTTACCGGCGCTGGCTGCTTCCGGTGCAGGTGGGCAGCCGGCAGCTCCAAGCAGCCGCGTGCGGAGGCGGCCCCTGCATTTCGTGCACAGGTAGGCGCCCAGCTCCGTGGGGTGCCGGCCCCATTCGCTCGTCGCCGTCGCGCCGCAGGTGCCGCACGCCCTGCCGCCGGCCTCCGCCAGGCTGCGTGTCCCCGGCGGGCCATAGAAGCCGTGGCTGGAGAGGTTGGCGCAGCAGCAGCGGTGGCAGGTCCAGGCGCGGTCGGGGTGTGTGAAGAAGCCGTTGCGGCCAGAGGCCGGGCCCGTGCGGTGCGCGTAGGGGCAGGCACAAGTGCCGCAGCGGGTGCCCTCGGCGCTCGGCCGGGCCTTGGCCGTCGTGCCGCCCGCGCCGCTGCCACCTGCCCCAGCGACCGCCACAGCAGGGGCCGCCGCTACCTGCTTTGACGGGCGGCGCGGCCGCTCTGCACCCTTCTCGTCGCCACTGTCAGTGCCGTCGCTGCCAATGCCAGCACCGTTGGCGGCGGCGGCCGCGGCCCGCTGCCGCTGTGGGACGGCGGTGGCCTTGCGGCGGTCGGCACATTTGCGGCAAACGTGCGCCCCCAGCTCCGTGGGGTGGCACGGCCACTTGCCAGTCTCCGTGGTGCCGCAGTCGGCACACGCCCGGCCGCCCGCCTCCGCCAGGCTGCGCGTGCCGGGCGGGCCGTAGAAGCCGTGGGTGGACTGATTTCCGCAGCAGCAGCCGTGGCAGGTCCAGGCCCGGTCGGGGTGGGAGAAGAACCCGTTGGGACCGGGCGTCCCGCGGTGGGCGTAGGCGCAGGCGCAGGAGCCGCAGCGGACGGCTGCAGCGGACGCCGGCGCCGCGACGCCGATGGTGGGGATGCCCGGGCCGCCGGGCCCCAGCGCACGGCGCCGCTCGGCAGGGGCCCTTGCTCCGCTACCCCCGCTCACGTCGCTGCCACTGTCCTCCTCGCTGCTGCCGCCCTCCTTGCTGCTCGGCCCGGACGTCCCGAGGCCCGACTCCTCACCTCCGCTCGTACCGTCGGCAGCCGCAGCGGACGCCGGCCCGCGGGTAGCGGGAATCCCTTCGCTTAGCCCGGCTATGGCCCTGGCCGCAGCGACCGCCGCCGCACGGCGCGGCGGCCCACCCAATGCGGGGCGTCCGTCTGCGGTCCGGTGGCTTCCTCCGTTTCCTGCCTGCTGCCGCCGCCGCCGCTGCTTCCGTCCCTCCTCGCCGCTGCCGTCGGCCCCGTCACTGCAGGCCGCATCCTGGCCTGCCGACGACCCTCCACGGCGGCGCTTGCCCA
>BDDC01000050.1:44371-113220 GCA_001662425.1 Chlamydomonas sphaeroides
ACCGGCAGCAGTTTGCCCAAGGTCGCGCGGGCGGGATCACCGCCCAGCGCCCCACCGTCGGCCGCTCGCTTCGGCTCCCCGGCTCCGCCGATGTCGCCTGACGCCAGCGGACCGACAGCGGAGGCGCCAACGGCCTGGCTGTGCTGCTGCGCCTCCCGCAGGCGCTGCGCCCGATCCCGGGCATAGCAACGCGTGCACACATACGCGCCCAGCTCCGTAGGGTGCCGGTGCCACTGCTGAGTTGCGGTAGCGCCGCACGGTACGCAAGCCCGGCCGCCTGCCTCCTCCAGGCTGCGAGTCCCCGGCGGGCCGTAGAAACCGTGGCTCAACTGGTTGCGCCTACAGCAGCCATTGCAGGTCCAGGCGCGGTCGGGTTGCGAGAAGAAGCCGGTGGGGGAAACCCTGCCGCCACGGCCTGCCTTGGGGCATACGTAGGGAAAGGCGCAGGTGCCACAGCGGACGGCTACAGCGGACGGCGGGGCCGCGGCCCGCTCCTCCACCGCCGCCGCCATCGGCCGCACGCCTGGCAAGGATAGCGCAGGCGGCAGGAGTGCCGTGCTCCCATCGGCGCCATCTGCGCCGCCACCGCTGCCACCCGGTTCACAGGCCACCTGCGCTTCGAAGGAGCTAGCTGCTGCTGCCAGCTGGCACGTGGGCCAGGCCTCGGCCGACGCCGGAGGAGGTGTCGGCTGCGGCAGCCCGACGGCGGCAACGTGGCCGGCCTCGGCGGCGCCGCCGGATGGCTCGCCCCGGTCCACGCTCGGCACAGACTCTGCACCCGCGCTGCCGAAAGCACGCTGCCCGTCCAAGCAACAGGCCGCCGCTGGCGTTGCCTCCGGCTGCTGTGACGGAGGGGGGACGGCAGCCGCGGCCTTGTCGGCCCCGGCGCTGCCGCTGGGGTCCTCGACCGGAAGTCCACCGGCATTTGGAGCGTTGGAGACTCTGACGCCGTCGGTGCGTAGGTGCTTTGACTGGTCCGCTGAAGAGCTGCACCCGGCCACCGGCGGCGGAGACCCCTGGGCCATGGCCTCAGCGCCTCGGCCGTCGCGGCATTCCTCGTCCCGGCATTGGTCGTCAGGGACTCGTATGTCAGTTGAGGCGCTGCTTGGTTGCTGCGGCAACGGAGAAGCCTGTTCCCGCGGCCCATGCATCGTTGTGCGGCTTGCTTGAAGTCACCCGGGCTTGGCTCAGTAGCTGCAAATCAAAAGCACTGGTGCATTGCTTCCGAACAAGCTTGAAAGCGCCAAGCGCCAGGGAAAAGCTCTCGCTGCGGTCGTTTCGTTGTGTGTCGTAGAGAGACGGAACCTGCATTTATTGAATGCAATATTGCGGCATACGTATTGCCTGCTTGATGTGCGAGCTAACTTCTGTGTTACTGCTTCTCGTCGTGCAGCAGGTATCGGGTGCCCTTGACGCTTGAGCGCTTGCCCACTAACGCCATTCTGCTAGTGTTGTTCATTCAGCTCCTCAGCCACTAATTGCAAGGGGTGTGTGGGGTGTGTGGGGGGCGGGGAGATGGAGCGGGAGTCGCGTGCCTGGGCGCTCGACAGCCCGGCCGCAACACCCATCACAGCACCTACTCGCGAAACCTGCAAATAATGCAGATATCAGCTCCTGCCTCGCACACGAAGAGCACTTCTGCAACCAATTCGGCACAAAACCATCTTGCATTCCCGCTACGCTGTAAGCAACTAGCTGTAGCTACTCCGCATTAATTGCAGCCGCAGACACCTGTGCGATCGAGCGCGCGCGCAGACCGTGCCAGCGCGCACTAACCAACGACTTCGCAGCCTAGCAATTCATCTTAGGGACCTGTACATGCGGTCATCCTTGCAAGCCCAGGCTCTGGCCGCGGACTTTCGCTACCCGTCATGTCCCGTGCCCATCGGCGGCAGCGCAGCCAGCTGTCCAACGACCGATGCTAGCGCTCCAGCGGCTATCTCGGAGAAGCTAGATGGTGGCAGTGCCAATTCACTGGCAGCTGCTCCAATTAGCGCGCAAGCTACGATGCTGTCGATCGGTCCACCGCCGGCAACCCTTTATCCAAGCGGCTCAGCACAGGCCAGGCCATACGACGGTGGCGCAACAGCCGGCGACCGAGTAACGCATGCGATGCCCACACCGCCCGTCTCCGGCGCGGAGCTCGCCCAGGCCACCGCTTTGGATGCATCGGCGCAGCCGGGCGCCGGCACCTTCCGCTGCAGACCCTGCGGCGCCTCATGCACCCTTGACCCCGCCGTCCCCACCGGCTTCTTCACCCACCCCGACCGCGCCTACACCTGCCACCTCTGCTGCTCCGCCAACCTTGCCAGCCACGGCTTCTACGGCCCGCCGGGGACACGCAGCCTGGCGCAGGCGGGCGGCAGGGCGTGCGCTGGCTGCGGCGCCAGCAACGCCAGCAAGTGGGGCCGCCACCCCACGGACCTCGGCACGGACGTGTGCCCAGCCTGCTACATGCGGCGGCGGGTGGCGCAGCAACAGGGCGCTGCGGCCACGCCAGCTGATGCCGGCGGCGCCGCCCCTCCGCGTGACGACCCCGCGACGGCAACCGCGGCGCGCCCCAGTCCGAGCGCTGGCGGTGGTGCGGACAGCGGCGTCGAGGAGGGCCCAGCCGGCGGCAGCAGTCCGACGAGCCGATGCCTCGCAGCGCAACATGACGTAGAGCCACGGGACGCCAGCTTCGGTCTGCAGCCGCTGCCCGGTGCGGCGCAGGCTGCGACGCAGGCTGACGGCGGGCTGGGGGCCGTCGCTGGCGGCTCGGATGCGGGCCATGGCGTCGCCGCCGCGCACGCCCCGGAGCCCGCGCAGGCGTCTGATGAGGTTTCCAGCCCGGCATGCAACGTGGAGGGGCCAGGCAGCCCCGGCGCCAGCGCGGGGGAGCCGCCGCTTGACGGCCCCTGCGACTCACCTGCCTGCAGCAAACCAGCGGAGGAGGGGGCAGCGCCCTTGGTCCACCTGCCGGCCAAGCGCAGGCGACAGTCGTCATGGTCTGGTGCAGGCGCCCCTCCTGATGCGGGCGGCAGGAGCAGCGGCGGCGAGGGCGCTTCGGCTTGCGGCGGCGACAAGCAGCGGCGTCCGATGGGGCTTGACGCTGGCGCAGGGCAGCTTGCCGCGCCCGCCACAGCGCCGGCCGTGCCACTGGCTGACGGCGGGCTGCCAATGGCCGCTGCCAAAGGCACTCAGCCCGGCCCTGGCACCGCCAGCGCAGCCTGGGCTGCGGCTGCGCCGGCCGCATCGCGAGCAGCAGCCGACGACCGACCCCGCAGTGACTCTGTCGCTGACGGTCCAGCGCCGAGAGCGCAGCCGCGCCGTGCAGCTGCGGCTGTGGCCGCGGCCGCCATTGCCAAGCTTCAGGCGCGGCCGCCGGCGGTCGGCGGCCGGCGGTCGGTGGCTGCCATCGTTGGCCAAGGCCAGGCCCAGCGCGAGGAGTTGCTCCGAACCAGCCCAAGGAGCGCGGGCGGCGGCAATGGCGGCGACAGTGACAGCAGCGGCGGCGGCGGTGGTGGCGGCGCTCCAGGTCGTGCTGCCAGTAAAGGATGCGTCGTGGCACCTGGCGGCCTTGGCGGCCCGCCGACCGGCAAGGAGGCAGCGGCGCGGCAGCCAGCCGTTGCGTCGCCCGCGCCCCGGCGTTGCTGCGAGTGCGGCACGACCGGCGCGTCCCAGTGGCGTTCCCACAAGGAGCGGCCCAGCGAGGTGACGTGCAAAAGCTGCTACAGCGACTGGCAGCGCAAGGGGGCGTACGGCGGCCGGCCGCCGCCGGCCGCGCTTCCCCCAGGCGCCGAGGGCCTCCGCTGCGGCGCCTGCAGCGCTCCATACGTGCACCGCATCGGCGCTTCGTCAGGCAGCAACGGCTTCTTCACACACCCCGACCGTGCCTGGACCTGCCACGGCTGCTGTTGCGCCAACCAGTTCAGGCACGGCTTCTACGGCCCGCCGGGGACACGCAGCCTGCTGGAGGCGGGCGGCCGGGCGTGTGGGCAGTGCGGGGCCACCTCTAGCCCACAGTGGCGGCGACACCCCACGGAGCTGGGGGCGTACCTGTGCGCCTCATGCGGCGACCGCCGCCGCCGGGCGTTCGGCAGGAGCGACGCCGGCCCACCACGCACGACGGCCGAGGTCATGGCGTCGGCGCCGGCCAAGCCGCTGCAAGGGGAGAGCCGGCGGCCGGCGCAGCCGAGCAAGCAGCAGCGGCAGGCGGTGGCGCCAGACGCTGGTGCCCCTGGCGACGACGGCAGCGGCCCCAAGGCTGCGCACCCCGCGGCGCCTGTCGTGAAGCGGGGGAACAGCGGGCCCGACGCCGCTGCAGCAGCCAAGGCCGTGACCGCCGCCGCCGTCCCTGCCAGTGCCGCCGCCTCACCCGCACTTGCGCTGACCTCAGTCAGCAGCCGCCCCGCCACCGGCCGTTCGGCGCCACCGCCCCGCCACCGGCCGCTCGGTGGGCCTCCGAGGCACGCCGCGGCTGTGGCAGCTGAGGCCGCCATCGCAGCCCGGAGCGAGGGCCCCTCTGGCGCCGGTGGCAGGCACGGGCCCGCCGCCCCTGCCGGCGGCGACGCGGCGAGGGACGGTGAGCACTCCGCATCCGGGTCGGACAGCGACGGCGACGGCGGCGGCGGCGGCGGCGTTGACGCTGAAGGGGCCCCTGCCCCGCGGCGCCGCCGCTTGGAGCCCGGCCCTGGCGGCGCCGCGCCCGAGGTGGCTCCGGCTCCGTCGTGCTGCCACGAGTGTGGCGTCGGCAGCACACCGCAGTGGCGTCGCCACCGCGTGCAACGAGACGAGTGGACGTGCAACGCCTGCTACGCCAGGTGGCTGAAGCAGCGGAGCTATGCCCGGACAGGCGCTACGACCAGGGCGCCCGAGGGCGCCACGCGCGTCCGCTGCTGCACGTGTGGCGTCGGCCTGCGGCAGCGCCCGGGCGAAGCCGGCACTTCTTGGCACCCGGGCTTCGCTTGGAGCTGCGACGGCTGCAGCAGGCGGCCCGCCACCAAGCCTGCTGCGGCGGACAGGGAGGCTGAGGGCGTTGCCGGACACGGCGCGGACGGCACGGACAGTGGCGGAGGGGAGGGCGCGGAGCGGCAGCGGACGCCCCAGACGGTTGCCCGCAGCGGCGCCGGTGGCACGGACGCGGCCGAGCCCAGCACATGCAGCGGCGCGGTTGGTGGCGCCTGGCTGGATGGGAATGGAGCGGGGAGCGACGGCGCTGCTGGGCCGGGCGCGCCGCCCGAGCCGCAGGCCAAGCGCCGCCGGCAGGAGGCTGCAGACGGCAGCAGCGGCCCTGGCGGTCATGTCCCGCGCGGCGGCGGCGACACGGAAAGACCCGGTGGCAGCCCGGAGGCGGCGGCCGCGGGGCTTGCGGAAGGCGGAGCCGGCGTCGCGAGACCCGGCAACGGTGCCGGGGGTGCAGGCGGTGCGGTGGCAGGGGCTGCTGCCGGGAGCCCTCGGCGCTGCTGCGAGTGCGGTCTGTCCGGCTCGGCCAAGTGGATGGCTCACAAGGAGCGGCCGGGCGAGCTGGCGTGCAACGCCTGCTACAGCCGCTGGCGCAGGACCGGCTCCTACGAGCGGCCGCCGCCGGATCCGCTGCCACCGGGCGCCGAGGGCGTCCGCTGCGGCTCCTGCGCCTGCCCCTACGTGCACCGCACCGGCCCTGCATCCGGCCGCAACGGCTTCTTCACACACCCCGACCGCGCCTGGACCTGCCACCTCTGCTGCTGCGCCAACCTCGCCAGCCACGGCTTTTATGGCCCGCGGGGCAAACGTAGCCTGGAGGAGGCCGGCGGCAGGGCGTGCGCGGGCTGCGGCACGACCACCGGGCAGTGGCGCCGCCACCGGACGCAGCTGGGGGCGTACGTGTGCAGCTCGTGTAGCCAGCGGGCCGCCGCCGCCGGAGATGGAGTGAAGGCGGCCGCAGCGGCGCCGGCGGAGCCGTTAGGGGCTGCTGCTGAGGGCGAGGCGGCGCCGGCGGCTGAGACTGCTGCAGCTGCTGCTGCTGCTACAACGACCGCTGTCCGCAAGACCTGCGCCGAGTGCGGCGTGGGTCGCACCATCAAGTGGTACAATCACAAGGAACGGCCGGAAGAGTGGACGTGCAACAACTGCTACCGGCGCCACCTCAAAACAGGCTCCTATGCGCTGCAGCCCCCGGCGGCCGCGGCCGCGGTGCCAGGCCGGGCTCGAGAGGCGGCCGCCGCGTTGGCGGCGCCACGCCCGGGCCGGGACCAGCCTGCGGCGGCGGCGGTGAAGGGGAGGCCCGGTGCCGTGCATGAGGCCGTGGCGGCTGTCGGGCTGCGCCCCGCGGCTGCGCTGGTGCCCCTGGCTGCCGTGGAGGGCTGGGTGCGGGCGCTGCAGGCCCGGGTGGCGGCCGCGGCAGAGGTGAGGAGCCGGGCCTCCCGCGTCCGCACTCGCCCGGAGCCTGCCGCTCGTTTCGGGCTTTACCGCACGCAGCCTTAGCCTCCCGCTCCTGCGCAGCCCGCCTGCGCTGTCCCAGCTGACCCGCGTGCGCCTCGCCGTCGCCAGCCCTCCTTCTTTTGCAGCGTGAGCTACCCGCGGCTGCATACCCGCCCGCCCGCCCTCGGCAGGCACTGGCGGCTGCGGCGGCGTCAGCCTCCGGCGGCGCGGCCGGTTCGGCCTGGGAGCAACAGTCCGCGGTAAGCGGCCGCTGGTGCTTGCTTGGGAACCTCTGCACCTTGCGCCGTCGGCATGGTGGGCTGTGCATCGCTGTAGCGCCAGCGGTCGTGTGACCAGACATCGCTGCATAGCCGTGTGACTTTGACACGCTTTGCCGCCTCACCAAGCGTCGTTGCAGCACAAGTGGTGCACGGCCCTGACCCGGTATGTATGCCGCGTGCGCTCCCCCGAACCACACGACTGCAGGTCGCACACCTGAGCGACAAGTGCCTCCGCTGGCTCGAGGTGGGGTGGCGTGTGATGGCGGAAACACGGTGACACGGGGGCAAAAAACACAGCTTTCCCCAACCATCCGCCCGTGCTCACCTCCTCCGTCTTCCCCTGCCCTCTCCAGGCCCACGTGTGGCGCCGCCCCCTGGCGCTGCTGCTGGGCCCGGCCGCTGCGGCGTGGGGCCTGGACCGGGACGGGCCGCCGCCGGGGCTGGGGCCGCGGGAGCAGGTGGGGCATGGCACACAAGGGTTGTCCAGCTTTTGTGGTGTGCCATGTGGTGTGCCATGTGGTGTGCCATGTGGTGTGCCATGTGGTGTGCCATGTTATGTGCCGTAGGATGCAACCACGGCGGCTTGCAGCTGCCCACTCCCACGCACTGCGACCAGACCTGTTTGATTCGCCGCCTGCGACCACTCCTCACCAGGACAGCTGGCACCGCTGCCGCGCCGCCGTCTGCCGCTCGTGGGTAGCGGCTGCCGACGCCACACTAGGCGGCCAGGACGGGGCTGGCGGGCCGCAGGCACCCGGACCAGTTGCGCGCGAGGTGGCAGGAGCCGGCGGCCCGACCCCTGCGGCCGTCGCGCGCTTCCAGTTCGTCGTCGCGGGCTTGGCCCAGGCGCTGGCGTCGCACCTGCTGCGCGAGACGGCAACGACGCAGCTGCCCAACGGCGGAGCGCGCTGCACGGTGGAGGCGGGGTCGGACGATGACGGGGCGGTGGTGGCGGCGGTGGTCGCGGAAGGCCTGCGGCTGGCGCTGAGGGTGGGGGCCGTGCCTCCAGCGGAGGCCGGCAACGCGGGTGTCGGCGGCGGCGAATGCTCCGGGCCTTTGATGCTCCGGCTGCCGGCTGCCGGGTCAGAGTGTGCGGCAGCGCCGGGCGTGGCGCGGCGGCGGTGGCCCCTCGTCCCGCCGGGTGCCGAGGGCTGCGGTGCTGGTGGGGCCGCTGCGGCTGCGGTGGAGGAAGGGGAGGGGGAGGCGCCGCTGCTGCCGGCTGTGGTGGTGGCTTCAAGCCAGGCGCACTAGCAATGGGCAGCGTTGTGTTACGTGATGGCTCGCATGGCGGGATGGCAGCGAGGGGGACAGCGGGAGAACAGCGTGACCGCGCCGGCGTGCCACCGTGTCGCACCAGGCGTGGTGTGCTGTGCTGTTGTGGTTGTACAGTGCACGGTGAGGCGGCCGCGATGGGGAGATGCAGAGTAGTACAGTAAAACGGCAATTAGTCGGCAGTGTGCTTAGGTGTATGTGGTTGTGTGACGCAGGGTGCGCCATCGCGTAGGCGTGGTGCTACTTCGCATTGATGCATGTTTCGCTGGGCGCGGCTGTACGTAGGCCCGGAACATAAGAACCGCGCTGTTTGGGTACCCAGGCAGTACAATAAACCTTGTGCGGAGTAGTGTCCCTGAATATCTGTCGCCGCAACACACAGGCAGCTCGCGCGGCCGGTGGAGGGTCTGCACCGCCGGCCGCGAGGGCCTTGATAGATTCAGGAGGAGTTGTTAAGGGGGATCCCGGCTGTGGTGAGTGCTCACACACCTGATATTGGGGTGGCATCGCTCTGGCTCCATGGCTTCACGCTGGCAACCTGGTTGCCCTCCATCTTCCACGCAGACACTGTCAAGACAACCTGGCAGGCCATCGCGGGCGACTGCCTATTGCCGGGGTTCCATGAGGTGGTTTCGGGCGCGGTGTGGCTGCTCACGCGGCTTCACGTCGCCATGTTCGAGTTTGCCCGAACGTACTTCGTGATTGTGGCGGAGGACGCGCGCAAGGAGGCGCATGGTGAGACGCGAGAGCGGCAGCAGCGTCGACGTTGAGATGCATGTGCATTCCTGCCGTTTCAGGCAGTTCGGGCGGCAATCAAAGTCCGGCCCCTAGGGTGAGGGCCGTGAGATCCGGTATGCCCGAGACCCCTGAAATAGTCCCAGCTAAAACCGCATTATGACCGACCATGTTGTCTGGTCTGGTTGGCCTCTTTTAGGGGTGAGCCATGCACGCCTGCGCAGCTGGGACAGGTTTCAGCAGCTGGCGGCCGTGTGTCGGTTGCGTGTTTGCGTCGGTGTCTGCCAGCCAGCATCGCGGCGGCAGGGGTGCGGTGGGTCGTCTGCGTGGGACGTACAGCGGGTGCATCCTGCCTGCTGTGGGACACTCTGCTGCTGAAGCTACAGGCAGCTATGGTTGCTGTCTGAGCAGGCGCAACACAGCAGACAAAGGCAAGCAGGCCGCAGGGCCAAAAGAGGAGCGACTGCAGCGGCGGCGACTCACCGGGCCGGGCGCATAACAGCATGTGACACAACGCTGACCCGAACAAGGGACACGGCTGCTGCTGGCGCGAGGGAACGGTCCCGCTCACTCCAAACGCGACGGGATGCGAACCTGTGAATTGGGGGTTGGCGTGCAGCGACTTGGTCAGCGGTGGTCAGCAGGGTGGTCCCCCCTGGTGGTTAGGATGTGCGGTCGAGTTGCAGGCAAATGGGCGCCGGCGGGACGGCGTTGTCTAAGCAGCGACTCGCTTTGCAGCGACTTGCTTTGCTCCTCTGCTCGCGGGTTGCTATCCGAACAGGTGCGGGCGGCGGTGCGTTGTCCTTGGTGGCTTAATGGCCGGGCCCGCCGATCTGGGCCCGAGCATTGCGCGGTCTGGTGTAGACTCGGCAGGGCTCGGCTGGCAGTGCGCGGGTTGCACGGCACCTGGCGCTGGCCGAGCGACAAGCCATCTGAAAGCAGAGGTGGGTGGCAGAAGGTGCGTCAGGTGGGGAGAGTGTCTAGGTCCGCGTGCCTGGCCCTGCTCAGGCTTTGTTGGCGGGACTTGAAGCAACCCTGCGTGTTGGGGGTCATGCATGTGTGCCGTGCGATGCAACAGGACGCGCCGCTGCGACACCTTGTGCGTACTCGGTAGTTGGCACGGGGGATGGCACATGAGTATCTGTTCTGTGGTGTTGAAAGCGCTATGATCGCGACTTGCCCCACGCAATAATGTACAGCAGTCGGGGACGCTGGCAGGGGTTGCGTTCGTAATGCAGTCGATGTAGCGACAGCTCCGAGAACGCAGCGGCGCTCGACGCGTGCATGGTCGCGCTGCTGGGGAAACGGAGGATGGCGCCAAGGATGGCGTGACCAGCTCAATGTCAGGGTTGTACGATGGATTAGTATGCATAGCGCATTGCATGTATTGCGTAGCACATCGGCTTATAGCGCACGCGGAGGGTGTTCGCCGGCATTGCCGTACCGCACCAAGAAGCCACACCAGGCAAACCAGACACTATACTCTAGTCACATCGCTCATCAGACAGCTGTGCGTCGGGGCATCAAAGGAACCTTTCATCCTGGCTGCCGCGAAATTCGCTGACGAGCAGCTTCCGTCAACCATTGGCTGACTGCTATCACAGAGCCCTGGCAGGGCACTTGCTTGCGTGCTAACAGCTTTTGAGGCAAGGGGCGATGGCGTAAACGGCCGCGCCATACGAGCCGAGCTGTGCGCCCCCAACACCGCATCGCTCAAGCAATCTAGACAAGCAAACACGCTCTGTTGCGGCGCGCCACTTTGCTACCCTTCGAGGACGCGTGGACTCTTGAGGTACGGCACTCGGATGCACACCGACCTCTGCGGAGCAGGGGAGCTCCCCTGCTGCGGAGCACGAAGGCCTCTGCGTGAACCTCCGTTGCGAGTTCCGAGCAATAAAAACACCCTTAGGAGTCTGTGTTGTGCCCTCGCCGCTGCCTGACCCCACCCGCGACGCCCGCAACCCAATGCATGCCATCAGGCACAGCACCGCAGTGTCGGCTCTCTTACAAGACCACGCTCACCAGCGCAGCGGCCCCTGCACACACTAAGGACATCGCCTACCGCCGAAAGTCCTCAAATCGAAGCGCGTATCTTCGCAGTCCAGGCCCGCCCCAGGCGTCTTGGGCGGGCTGGAGCAGGCGTCCCTGTTCACGCCACGCCACGCTGCTGCCTCGGGGCTGTGGCAGCGCCCCACTGACGGCCAGCTAGCTTTTACGCAGTTCCCTTCAAGCAGTCGACAGCTGCTGAGCTCTTGCATCTAGGGGCCCGGCGTCGTAGCTGCCATGTCGGCGGCAGCGATGCCGGTGGCCCTTGACCACCAGATCCTGCCGCACTCGGAGAGCCTGGGCCCGGCGCCGGATCCATCTTGGGATGAGCAGCTGGATCATGTGCTCGCCGACGTCGACGCCGACGTTGCCATCGACGATGTTGATGCCAGCGCCGTCGTCGCCGCCGATGGCGGCGACGGCGACGGCGGCGGCGGCGGCGACAGCGGCGGCGACGAGCCGGCGGCCAAGCGCGCGCGGGTGGGGCCGGCAGCCCCGGATACCGAGGCAACAGGGGCCATGGACGCTGCTACGCCTGCGACGGCAGCGGCAGCTACAACGGCAGCTGTCGCTACAGAGTCGCCGTCGGGCGCGCCTGCGCCGCCGCTGCCGCCCCATCCGCCGGGAGCGCCGGCCATTGACGCCGCTGGCTTTCCCATCTACCCCCGGGCCTCCAGCCCCTACGCCGTTTTCGCTCGGCGACCCGTGCAAAACGCGTCGGCCGCCGCCGCCGCCGCCGCAGCCGCTGCCAATGGTGCCGGCGCGTCGTCGGAGGACGACGGCGCTGGCGGCGGCAGCCAGGCGCCGGCGCCGTCAGGGCGGGGCTCGGCGGCGGCGGGCCGCGTGTGTGCCAGCTGTGGCGTGGGCTCCACCTGTCGTTGGCACCGATGGGTCGGGCCCGAGGGCGGGTTCGCATGCCACGCCTGCTACAAGCGCCAACGGCGAGCCCTCGCCAAGGCTGCCGCCGCCGAGGCTGCCGCCGCCGAGGCTGCCGCCGCCGAGGCTGCCGCCGCCGAGGCTGCCGCCGCCAAGGCTGCAGCCGCCGAGGCTGCTGCCGCCAGCTGCGGTGGCGGCAGCGGTGGCGGTGGCGCCGCATCGCTCACCGCGGCTGCAGAGCCAGATGTGCCCCCACCGGCAGCGGCGGCAGACCCGGCGGCGGCGGCGGCGGGGCCGCTGGCCGCGGCCGTCGCCAATGCCGCTAAGCTGCGTGGGATGGTGGCCGTGGCGGCGCTAGCTCGCGTCGCCGTCATCAGCCGCATCGCACAGCACCACAAGGCCGCGGCGGCGGCGGCCGCCGCCGCCGCCAATGGCGCCGCCGCCGCGGCGGCACCGATGCCGCCGCCGGCGGCAGCGGCGGCAGCGGCGGCGGCGTCTGCGGGTGACGACGCCGACGGGCGCAAGTGCGTAGCCTGCAGCAGATCGTCGACGTCCCGCTGGCACCGGGCCAATGGCGCCGAGTATTCGTTCTACTGCCACGCCTGCTACTACCGCAACCGCCGTGGCGGCGGCGGCGGCGGGCCAGAGGCCGCCACCGACGGTGCCGGCGGCCCTGCCGACAGCGACGCCAAGCGCTGCGTCACCTGCTCGACAGGGGCGACGTGCCGCTGGCACCGGGACAAGGAAAGCGGCGAGCTAGTCTGCAACACCTGCCACGCCAGGAAGGTGCGCGCCAACAAGCGTGCCAGTGCCGCCGTCGCGGCGGCGACGGCACCGTCGCCGGCGGTGGCGGCGTGGGACAAGCCGCTGCGCTCCATGGCCTGGGTGGCGGCGCTGCCGCCGCCGGCGTCGGCGGCGCCGGGCAACAGCGGCGGCGGCGGCGTAACGCTGCGGCTGCGGACGATGCTGCCGCCGCCGGCGCCGCCGCTACTTGCGTTGCTGCCGCCGCCGGTGCCGCTGTTCGTCCCCCCCCGCGTCGGCAAGGTCGAGCTTGAGTACGCTCCGCTAGCGGCGGCGACGGTGGCGGCGGCAGCGGCACCGGGAGCAGCTGGTGGAGGCGCCGTCAAGGCCGAGCCCGGCGGCGCCGCTGCCGTGGCGTCGTCGTCACTGGCCGCCGCTGCTGAGCCTGACCCGGACGCCGAGGCAGCTCCAGGGCCCGGCGGCACCGCCGGACCGGGAGTTGGCGGCGGCGTCAGAGTGCAAGTGGAGTGGTCGGTGGAGGTGTCGGCGGCGGCGATAGCCCTGGCGGAGACGGTTCTGCGCGTGGCGGCGGTGGCTGCTGCGAGGGCGGCGGCCGCCGCCGCCGCGCAGCGCGGTGCCGGGCCCGCTGGCGGAGCTGGCGCCGCCGATGACGTCGTCGCCCATGCCGCAGCGGCAGCGGCTGCGGCTGCACTGGTGTCGGCAGGTGGGGGGAGCCCAAGTGGCACGCCGCAGAGCTCGGCGGAGGACGGCTGAGGTGTTGGCGTCCCGCATGCACGCTACCTTAGTAGTTGGCGGGCAGGCTCCTGCCTGGCATAAACAATTGCCGCCACTGAACATTGCACAAGGCAAGGTAGCGCTGGGTAGGGTTCGTGGGTAAGGCGCAGGCGGACCTCAGCAGTGCGCGTTGCGCGCAGGGCCTGCAGCGGCGCTGTTGTTTGTCGCCGGGCAGTGAGTAGCCGAAGACAGTCAACGCGAAGGTCAGAGCGTGGCCAGTCAGACTGGGCAGGGCAGGTGCGCGAGCAGCCGCGCGCTGCGCGTCGCCTTGCATGGTGCTCCTAGGTCGTCATCAGTCCTCGGGCTGTGGCGCTAGGCCTGGTTTAACAGGTTTAACTGGCAGCAGCGGCGGCGTGTGTTGAGATGTGCAGTCCTGCCGTTTCAGGCAGTTCAGACGGCTAGGTCCGGCCCGTGGGGCGAGGGCACGGAGGTCGGTGTGCCCGAGGCCCCTTAAAAATACCCCGGCGACAACCGCATAATGACCGACTGTTTGCGTCTGGTCAGGGTGGCCTCTTTGGGGGGCGAGCCATGCACCCATGCGCAGCTGGGGAGGTTTAACTGGTGGTGCGGAGGCGCGGCTGCTCCATGTTCGAGATGTACCGGTTCCAGGCGCGGTTCCGCACCGGGTGCTGGAAGGGTGGCACGGCGCTATGTCCACAATTGCATAATGTAATGGCCTTCTGTGCGGTGAGTATCAGAGAAACCTGAGGTAGAGCGTTCAAGGTTGGGTAGGGCTTCAACGTCAACCTAGCAAGTCGGTGGGGCAGGGCTCGCCGACAGGCGCCGACCGTCGCCGACACGGTGACTGTGACAGCCCAACCAGCTGTGCCTCGAATAAGACAGCTGTGGCGTATTTTGCAAGTAATGCAGGCACTACAAAGAGGGTAGGAGGCAAGGGTTAAAAGCAGAGCTGTTGGCTTCCAGTTAGCTTTGAAACTCCTAGTCTCCTACTGGATGTAAGCGTGTGGCACAGGACCGTTAGGTGAAGGCGTACGCAATGTTGTCGACACCGACCGTTTGCACGGGCATCGCGAGTCTGCGAGCCCTATGTTCTAGGCGGTTCCCAGCATGCGGCGGTGGAAGCGACCCGTTGGTCGGCTGGCGCACACCACCTGCCGAACCCCCGCCGATGCTTCCTTCATGTAAGCAATGATCATGTCAGCGTGTTCCAGGGCTGCTGCATGTAATCGCATGCACAATTCGCACCGTCCGGCACACGCGCCGAACGCGCGCGGCACGCGCCTCTTGCCCTTAAGCGTGGCCCAGCCACCGCATCAATTCATTGGCCATATTCCAATCTGCTGAACCTTGTGCGCTTAGCTGTTGGCTGCTACTCGCTGCCCACACTGGGCGACTTGTACTTGCTGTCGAGGCCAAACCCTCCCCGCTATCGCCTAACCCTCCTGTTGGTGAGCTACAAGCGCCCGACCGATCAATAGTGATCACCTTCCTCTGGAAACTATTGTTCGGTGGCGACGCAGACGCTTGCATGCAACTCTCGGCGCCGTCAATGCACGCCGAGACATAAGCCCTGCCACCCGCCCGGTGCCGTCAGCATCTCCGCAACGAGCATTGCTGTTGCTAGCGTGCTCTGGTGCCATGGACCTGGCTTTAACCTGCCGAAGAGCCACACGCCGAGTGCGCTTTCTCACCCTTCTCGGCACCGCAACACGCCACGCGGCCCACGTCTCAACCTGGCCCCTTGATACTACATCAGCCAGGACAGGCTCTTGCTCCCCTCTGCTGCTGCCTCGGTTGGCCAAACATGAGCCGGGCGTGTGCCTCGCGCCCGCCGTCTGACATGCCGCTCGGGTCCGTCGGACAGCCGCATCGCGCCTCACTTCGCGCCTGTTTCCCTCTCCTTCCCCTTTCCCGACCTTGCACAGGCACGTGGCGACGCTCGGGAACGTCAGCTAATCGCCTGCTAACGCCGAGGCGGCTATCAACCACACCACCGCCTCCCCGGCCCACGCAACGCAGCCCCAGCTACCCCTGAGCACTTGCGCCGCCGACGACCGCCATGGCCGACCCCGGGGCCAAGCCCGTCGACACTTCCAAGGTCGACGTCGTCATTGCGTCCGCCGATGACCCCAAGAAGGCCGCTGCTGCCGACAGCGCCAAGCCCAGTGGCGGCTTCGTGTCCAACAAGGGCCTGCTGATCGGCATCGCTGTCTTCGTCTGCGTCGCCATCGGCGTCGGCGTCGGGGTCGGCGTGGGCGTGGGCCTGAAGAAGGACGATGACAAGGGCAGCGGCACCTACAGCACGGTAGTGCTGCAGGACGGCTCCAAGCAGAACGCGCCCGGGCGCACCTACTTCATCGCTGCCGATAAGGTGCGGTGCTGACGTCCGAGGAGAAATGGTTGCAGCGCAGCGCGTGACGACGGGGCTGGGCCTGCGGCCGCGGCGCCCGGGCCCCTCCTGCCGGAAGGCCCGGCAGCAGCTTCGCTGCCGGCACCTGCGCGCGCCTGCTTGCGATGCACGGCCGCTGTGCCCGGGTGGTGGTTCTGATACAGCCACCCGGCTCCCAACCGTCAACCGCCGGCGCGACCCACCCGCTGCCCACCCGCAGATCTCCTGGAACTACGCGCCCAGCGGCAAGAACATGTGCTACAACGAGGAGCTGGCCGCCAAGATGCTGGCCATGGGCCAGATTACCGCGATTGGCGTGGAGAAGGTCGGCGGCACCTTCCTCAAGGCCGTGTACCGGGAGTACACGGACAGCAGCTTCACGGTGCGTCCGGCAGCACCCACGTGTGTACGGCAGGGGTGCTGTGCGGTGCGGCAGGGGCGTCGTCGGGCCCGCAGCCCGACCCACATGAGCCCCGGCCCGCCCTCCCCTGGCTCTCCGCTCCGCCCCGCAGACGCTCAAGGCCCGGCCCGCCGAGTGGGCTCACCTGGGCAATGTGGGCCCCGTGATGCACGCGGCGGTGGGCGACATCGTGCGCATCGTGTTCCGCAACAACCTGGACTTTGACGTCAACATGGCGCCAAGCGGCGGCCTGGCGGCGGTGAACGCGGGCGGCATGCGCAGCGCGCGCGTGGAGAAGGTGGGCGTGAGGGGTTGAACGGCACGAGCGCTATGGGCAGGGAACGAGACGTGGCGCGCGCGCATGTGCCCGGCAGGGGTGCGAGAGCGCACCGAGCGGCGCGAGCTGGCCCTGGGCCCTGCTTGGGCTCGGTCGACCCATGCGCGCGCCGCGCAAGCCCTGCCCCTGCCCTTCCCTGCCCTTCCTGCCTCGCGCTCCCTACATCGTGTCCCATGCCCTGCCGGCTCTCCGGTTCCTGCCCCCTCAGGTCCGCCCCCGCCAGACGGTGACGTACCTGTGGAATGTGCCCGCGGCGGCCGGCCCCGTGCCGGGGAGCACCGTCAACAGCCGGCTCTGGCTGTGAGTGGATAGGGTTGGGCGGGGAAGGGCAAGACGTGTGGCGGGAGTGCGTGCGTGTGGGCTGATGCTGCACCAGGGTCCTCCAGCGGGCTGCGGCTTTGTGGCTGCAGTCCGTGGGGAGGCGGGGCGCCGAGGTGCCAATCCGAGGGGGAGTGTGCGCACGCAGCCGCATGCAGCCGCGTGTCTGTAAAGTGCCATGCCGGGCCCCTTCTCCTGACCCGTCCCCTCTTCCCCTGCCTCTACCCCTCCCCCTCCCCGTCCCCAGCTACCGGAGCACGGTGGACCCCTACGCCCACGACAACGCCGGCCTGCTAGGCCCCGTGATTGTCACCACCGCCGCCAAGGCGCACCCCACGCTGCGCAACGACGTTGACGTCGACCGCGAGGTCATCTCGCTGTTCCAGGTACAGCAGCGTGGTCGCAGTGGGTGGGCCAGAGAGGGCAGGGGTGGGCCGAAGGGCCAATGGCGTGGACCGCGAGGAGCCTTGCCTTCCCGCTGCTCCATCCTCTGCCCCCGCTCGTCCCGCCCTGTGTCGACCCTCAGGTGACCCAGGAGCGCGCCAGCCCCTACCTGTACGACAACGACCCCAAGCTCACCCAGGGTGGGACGGGAAGGAAGTTGGGGCCGGGAGGGGGAGGGTCAGGGTTCGTGCCAGACCCAACTTCACCCCCAAGCTCAGCCAGGTGCGGTAGGGAAGTTGTCTGGGTTCCTAAAATGAGGGCGGGTTGAAGCGGCCGGGTTCGTGCCAGCCCGAAAGGCGGGCACGTGCCCCGCTAGCGAGCTGCTCCGAGGTTTGTTCGCAGACTAAACACGCGTGTTCCGAACGCTTCTGCCGTGCGCAGGTGTTGCCTGGACCAAGATGGCCATCAATGGCTGGACCTGGTGCAACATGCCCAACGACTACATTACGCTCAACGTCGGGCAGAAGGTACGGCACCAGCTGGGCTGTACGGCAGGAGGTGCGGGTACGCGCCGCGCGCCAAGGCGACCGCGAATGCACCGACTGCTCTTTGCCTACCTCCTCACCGCCCAGCCCTGCCTCTCTACAACCCTAACCCCATCAGGTCCGCTGGCACGTGGCCTCTGTTGGCTCCTCCGAGTCGCTCCACAACTACCACTGGCACGGCCATGTCGTCGAGGTGGGTGCTGCTGCCAGTTGGCGGTTGGCGGCCGGCCGCTGCCATGCTCGCCAAGCGGCACACGGCGGCTGCGCGCCCTGCGACCAAGCCTCACTTCACCCAACCGCTCTGCCCTCCTCCCAACCGCCAACCACCAACCGCAGCTCAACGGCCACCACGTGGACCAGTTCACCGCCATCCCCGGCGCCAGCCACTCCGTCAACATGGCCCCCGACGAGCCGGGCCTGTGGATGTTTCACTGCCACCTCAACTTCCACATGGACGGAGGCATGGTCAACCTGTACAAGGTCGTGGGTGAGCGTTGTGGGTGAGGTGGTGCATATGCATGAGGCAATTGTGACCCAGGCGCCTTTCCTCCCGGGGCCAACCTCCCCAAGTCGCTCACGCACCACAACCTGGCACACGCCGGCGCAGGCACGCCCGCGCCGCTGCCCGCCGGCGGCCGCACGCGCACCTACTACGTCAAGGCCGAGGAGATTGAGTGGAGCTACACGGGCCCCGACAACCAGCAGAAGTGCATGTGAGTACTCGTGCCGTTGCGGCTGAAGGATGCGACGCATTGCAGCTGGAGTAGTGCCGGCAAGGCGGCTGCGCCGCAATATCCGCTGCCGCTCTCCGCGAGCCGCACCGCGAAGTAGTCCTACTGCCACCCCCTGCCGCCGCTGCTCCTCCTGATTGCCGCCATCCCACTTCTGCCTTGACCATACAGGGACCCCCCGGCCACGTTTGATGTGACCGCAACCGAGGACAGCATTGACGGCAACGTGTTCACCGAGGGCCCCTCCGCCGACTGGCCGGAGGAGGGCCCCGCCGTGCGCCTGGGGTACAAGTACACCAAGACCATCTACCGCGAGTACGAGGACGCGGACTTCACCAAAGTCAAGGTGGGGCGCAGTGAGCGTAGCAGACCTGAGCGAGCGCCTCACGCGCACGCTGCCTGTCGTGATTAGGGGGCACTGGGACCCGGGACGTCCTTGCAGCGCCTGGCTAGACGCACCCCACCTGTCCACGTCCGTCCCATCCTTCTCACGCCGCAGGAGCGCGCCCCCGAGGACGAGTATCTCGGCATTCTGGGCCCCATCTTCCGTGCCACCGTGGGCGACACGATCAAGGTACGGCAGTACGGCGGCTATGCACAGCGATCTGGTCACGGCGTACGGCAGCAGCTCACCTGCCGCGCCTGTGCTCCGTGGTCCGAACCGCGCCCTCTTGTTGCCCCTCTGCCCTGGCACAGATTGTCCTGAAGAACGAGGCCAAGATCAACGTGACGATGCACCCACACGGCGTGCGGTACGGCAAGGGCAGCGAGGGCACGCAGTACGAGGACGGCAGCACCGCCGCGGAGCGCCGCGACGACTGCGTCAAGCCGGGCGAGACGTACACCTACATCTGGGAGGTGAGGCGGCCGCGCCCTGCCGCATTTTCTCGGGAGCGCAGGCAGGCTTCCTTCCTTTCCGCGCCTGCGGCTCTTGCGAAGCACGCAGTGCTGTGCACGCAGCGGCCTCACTCCCGTCTCCCCGCCGCCCGCTCCGCTGCCCCTCCGCGACGCCAGGTTCCCGCCCGCACGGGCCCCGGCCCTCGCGACCCCAGCTCCATGGTGTGGATGTACCACAGCCACCTGGACGAGACGGCCGAGACGTACGCAGGCCTGGCGGGCGCCATTGTGGTGACGGACCGCGGTGCGTCTGGCGGCGAGGGGCGCGCAGGGGAGCCTGGGGCTGGGGCTAGCGAGGGGGCTTGGGGTGCTGGCGTTAGGACAGCACGACGCGTGCACGTGTGTGGGTTTGCGTATGAGGTGGCAGCTGGGGAAGGGCCGTACCGCCCTGGCGTGTGGGGTTTGTAGAGAGGCCGGGCGGGTGCAGGGTTGCGCGCCAGCCGCCGAGCCCCGACGGTTGGCCTATCTGTGCGACTGTCGCCCGCCCGAACCCGCAGCCAAGGTCAAGGAGGGCACCATGGAGACCGGCCCCATGCCGTCTGACGTGGACGGCGAGCTGTTCATCTTCTTCACCGTGGTGGACGAGATCAAGAGCGCCAACTTCATGGTACGTACGGCAGATGCCGCACGTCAACATACCAACGCGGTGCACAGCGCCAGCTCCTCTCAACCCTGCCGCTGCGCCTGCTCTTCCCACTCGGCTCATCTGTCCTTTCCTTCCCTCCCATCCCCTTCCTCGCGTCAGGCCAACCTGCGCGACCGCCTGGGCGATGACGGCGCTGTGGCGGAGCGTGTCAGCAAGAGCATGGATGACTACCGCACCCTGGTCATGGACGGCGGCTTCATGGTGGGGCTTGGGGTGCTGGCGTGTGGGCTTGCCCCAAGAGGAGAGCTGCAGGGCGCTGTCAGATGTCGCAGCCCGCCCCTGGCTACGTACCTGGCTAAGCGTCCCTCGCGCCCCACCCGGTTGCACCTGGCGTGCGGCACACGCAGGAGCACATGCTGAAGCACGGCATCAACGGCTTCATGTACTGCAACATGCCCAAGCTCAGCTTCCTGCAGGGCGACAAGGTACAGACCCTGGCTCCTCCTGGCCAGCGCGCAGCGCCGTCCGCACATCCCTCGCACATGCCGCGAGCCGGCCCATGCACCGTCGCCGCGCCTGACTGCCCCAACCGCAAACCGCCCAACAGGTCCGGCTGCACGTGTTCGTGCTGGGCACTCTGGAGGACATGCACACCCCCAACATGGGCGGCCCTGCCTTCGCCTACAATGGCCAGAACACGGACAGCATCCAGATCGCGCCTGGCGGCATGGTCTCGGCCGACGTGCACATGACGTCGCCGGGTGGGTCGACGGGACAAGCATCACAGCCCAGCAGCCCACTAGCCAGGGCTGGTGGCCCACCAGCAACGGGGCAAAGTGTGTAGGGTAACCACGGAACGGGACAGGGCCTCGCCCCTGCTCGCACAGCGGTCCGCTGTACTCATCTAGGCCCCCGGCCCGCGCTGCTTGCCGTACACCTGCCTGCCGTACGCAGGCGACTACGAGCTGCAGTGCCGCGTTGCCGACCACGTCATGGCCGGCATGCGCGCCAAGTACGAGGTGCGGCCCAACCCGGCCGCCAAGCTCACGCCGCTCAGCGGCGTCACGCGCGAGTACTTCGTGTCCGCCGACCACGTGGAGTGGGACTACGCGCCGCAGGGCTACCAGCGGTGCGTGTGCCGGGCGGGGGGTGGGGGTGTGCGCTGCCTGTCGGCTGCACATGCGCACGGTTGGTGGTGCGCATGCGGCCCGCTCGCGCGTGTAGGAGCGCTGCCTGCACCGGCCTCGGCCGTTGGCCCCTTGCGGCAGCCGGGTGTGCTCCCGTGCCTCACCTGCCTTCGCCCTGCCTGCGCCTCCCCTCCGCCTCCACTGCGCCTACAGCTGTACCGATACCGACATGTCTTACGAGGCGCGCGTGTACCTGGAGCGCGGCGCCGGCACCATCGGCTCCAAGTACCACAAGGCCGTCTACAGGTGCGGCTCCAGTGTGTGCGTGGCGTGTGGTTGGAGGTGTTCCTGGGTGGAGCCTCGCGCCGCTGCGTGTGTGGGGCGTGTTTGGGTCGTGGGGTGTGCCGCTAACGGACGGGCGTTCACCCCGGTTCTCTCTGCAGGGAGTACACGGACGCTACCTTCACGACGCGCAAGTCCACCCCCGCCTACTACGGCACCATCGGCCCCATGCTGATTGCCGAGGTGGGTGGGAGGGCGCTGCGGGCGGGAGCAGCGGGGCTGGACAGCCTTGGTGGCGCGCGATAGGAGCGCCTTGCTATGGTAGATCATTGCACGCTGCAGGGACGGTCCAAAGTGCAGGCGGCATCAAGACGAGTTGTTGTTGTTGTTGTTGCGCTGCCACACGTCAGGTGGGCGACAAGCTGGTGGTGCACCTGCGCAACAACCTGAACAACCTGGAGGAGTACCCCATCAACATCTCGCCCGGCGGCGGCCTGGTGGCCGACCCCGCCTCGGCCGACGAGAACTGCGCCGAGGTGGCGGCCGGCGCCACTTGCACCTACCGCTGGATCGTGCCCGACACCGCCGGCCCCGGCGAGCGTGAGTCGTTGTGGCTGCGTTTGTGTGAGGGGGTTTCGCGCGTGGAAGGACGCGCCCGTTGTTGCGCGTGCAGGGCAGCCAGGCGCGGGGTGTTTTTGGTGTCGTGTCTCGTTCGATTCTGATGAACTAACCCTTGCGAACCCCTTTGGGTACCCCAGAGGACTTCAACACTGCCGTGTACGGCTACACCAGCAGCGTGGACGTGGCCACGGCGCCCAGCGCTGGCCTGGCGGGCGCGCTGGTGGTGGCGGGCCGCGGCGAGCTGCAGTCCGGCAGCCTGCTTCCCAAGGGCGTCGACATGATGGTGCCGCTGTACTGGCAGGTGCGTACGGCGTGTTGGCTGTGTTGTACTACATGGTCCTGTACGGCGTGGGGCACCGCCGGCTTCGGCCGCCTTGCGGAGCCGTCACCTAGTGGGATCTTCTGCCCTCCGCCAGCTCATCTTGCACGCGCCGTCGCGTGGACTTCGCGCGGCCCTGCCCTGAAACACTTAAGGACCAGCGTGCAAGTTGTTTAAGGGTACCTGAGACAACCGCCGCCTGCAGGGCACCTAAACCCTAGAACCCTAACCGTGCAGGTGGTGGACGAGAACTCGAGCCCCTACGTCGGCCTGAACGACGAGACCGCCGGCCTCAACATGACCATCGTCGAGAACGACGCCGTGCTGGCCGGCATGTACGACGTGAGTGTACGGCAGTGCGCGGCATGGGTGCCGTGCCCCTGACGGAGGGCGCAGCTCCGCCGCCGTTGGTTCCTGCCCTTTCATGTCTAATGTGCCTTCGCATTCTTGTCGTACGTTGCCGTACCGCAGGAGGGCAACCGCATGCACTCGATCAACGGCTACGTGTTCTGCAACATGCCCAAGCCCGTTATCAAGATTGGCCAGGTCGTGCGCTGGGTGCTGGTCGCGTACGGCACCGAGGGCGACTTCCACGCGCCGTACTTCGGCGGCCAGGTCGTCCAGGTGCGGCGGCACTGCACGGATGTACGTGCAACGCGTTACGGACGTCTTCACGCTGCGTCACGGCCCGGCGCCCCCCTACGCTTGCTCCCCGGTGCCAGTGCTGCTAATAGCCCCGGCCGTGCTCGCTCAGCAACTTGCCCGCCGTCTGCCTTGCCTGCCGCGCTCCACCCCAGGCCGACCGCAACGGCTACGGCACGCTGGCCTCTCTCATGCCGTCCATTGCCCGCGTGGCGGACATGACTGCCAGTGAGTGTCCGTCCCAGAGCGCACCAGGGACAAGGGCAGGGCAACGAGGGACGCATGGGAGGCACAGGCACACGGGGGGCCAGGGCGCCGGAGACCTGCAGCTCTTGTTTCAGGGGCTGCTGGCTGGCTGGCTGGTCGTATGCTGATTGCTGTACCGGAAGGGGCCTCGGGACGGCTCGCGGCTGTCTGTTCAGCTGTCCTAATCCCGTCCGCTGCCGTCCCCGTTTCCTCCTCCGCCCCGCCCGCAGCCGACCCCGGCACGTGGCTGCTGTACTGCGACGTGCACGACCACTACCAGGCCGGCATGATTGCGCAGTTCTCCGTGACCAACTAGATGAGCGCGACACGTGGTGCGGCTGAACGCTTTCTTTTTGTGCCGTGACGTTCCGGCAGGGAGGCGTATCGCCGCTGCGGCGTTGCGTGCCGGAGCCGGGGGTGTGGTGGAGGGGAGCTTTGAGGGGCGTGAGCGTGGAAGCAGAAGCCCTTGCGGCCGGCTGGCAGCTGTGCCGGGCTTAGCGGATCACCGGAACATAGAAGTGCTTTAGGCGCAGGCCCTCTGACAAGGACGCTCGCTTACCTATGTCGGCTCTTGTGTTTCCGCGCTGCCACGGGATGGCAGGCATGCATTCGTGACCCCCTCTTAGTGCATGTCTGCGTGACCCTGCATTGGTGCAAAACACGACCCATGTCGTGTGTGTTTGTGTGTGACGTTCTGTTACCTATCTCAGCAGCGTAGTGCGCAACGAGGTGTGTGGAGCATGTAGCGCGTCGTGCGGGGAGGAAGGGGCCGGCATGTGCGCGGGGCAGGGGATAGGACAAGGCGCTCAGGCGCCTCACGCGCCCGGCCGTTCGGAACCTGCTGTGGATGATAAGCGTTGTTTATACCAATGTGTGTATCGTATGTGGCGGTGCCCGGGCAAGGAACGAATGCGCGTGGCCGCATGCCAATAACCAGAGCAGTGAGCCACCTGCTCTGTTCTGCGTGTAAGCGTCGATCAGGTGGGACCCTCAGGTGTTTGATACGTGGCGATTCGTGTGATACGGGCAGAAGTAGCTCCCCCTCTCCGACTATGAGAATTAGCTCCGTCGATGAGCACTGCCGTTCTCGGGCAGCAGAGTAGATAGGGTCCCCTATGGGGAACTCAGCCTCAGGCAGGGGGTTGCCTCAGTAGAAAGGGGTATGCGACTGGTACGGATTCGGACAGCATCTGCCGCCGCGCCGCCTGGTAGACCGCCTCGTGCTGCCCCTCGCTGCCGGACCTCGGGCAGCTGCCGCCGCGCCGCCTTGTAGTCCGCCTTGCGCGCCGCCTGCTCGTCATCAACGCACGCGGTGCAAAACGTTTGGTGCTTGCGTTTGCCCAGCATAGCGCACTCATGCAGTGGACATACGGGAACATCAGTATGTGTAGGGAACAACTTCATTTCTTTATGCGCGAGGTCTTCAAGGTCTGCTCCGACAGGTCGCGCTGCAACACTTGGGATTGTCTCTAGCGTCGCGCGGCTGCTGCGCCCCGCTTCTGGTCTGATCGCCTTGGGCGTGCCAGTACCTTGCCCCCGACAACCTGTCCTCGTGTCCCACGCGTTGCAATTTGCTCAACGGCGTGCGGCCTTGGTTGCGGGACCAAGGCAAGAAGCAGATTACAGCCAAGTTGCGCGGGTAGGTGCGCTCACGGATGCGCGTGCAACAGGTATGGGGCAGAATTACGGGCAGCGCCAGCTTCGTTATATCAATAGAGCGCAATATCATATACCACGCAGTCGTGGTCCGGGGCGTTAGGAGTGTGCGTCGCGACAGGTCGCCAGCCGTCGCCGACTGCAAGCGCCAACGCGCTACGGGTACAATCGCGGAGCTGGCCCAAAGCTAGGGCAAACTGTCCCAAGAAAGCACTTCGAACATGAACTAGTTGTATGCGCTCTGTTGTTGATGTTGCCTTCGTGACCTTCCCCGACCTTTCCGTGAACTTGACATGTCTTGCTGGTTGCTAACCTGGTTGTCCAAGCCGGCCACGGTCTGGCTCCTACTGCTTACAACATGCCTTATGTTGACGTCTACGGGAGCTGAGGCTGCCGAGGAACCACTGTGGCGACAAGGTGCGCATGCTGGCCACATGCGCCCGGCTGACGCCGTGGAGCCATTCCAGCGCAGCCAGCATGGCGACTTATGATACACAACACTGACATGTGTGCGCTGGGACAATTGTTCACCTGCCATCCCCAGGTCGCGCGTGGCTGCAGGCTTCGTCACCCTCACCTGCCGGTAAGCCCGCACCAGCTGCCATCAATTCCCATACCGCTTAGCTCGCGGCTGCAAAGCGCTACAGTTGATTCCTAGTACATCAGCCCATCCACCGACCGCTTGGCCTGTAGCGCCTCGCCCTGGGCGCGCGAACCATCGTGAATCCTCCCCCTCCCCCAGTCGCCACAACCCCCCGGAAAGAGAAGCATAAGCGCCCCTCACCCTGCCCGCAGCGGTCAACGCCACTACCTCCCGGGTCAACACCACCGCCTTGGCTGGCAACGCCACCGCCCCCCGGGTCAACTCAACCGCCCTGACCAGCAACGCCACTAATGCCACAGCACCTGCCGCCGGCCAGTCGCCGCAGCATTGGCTCGACAAGCGCCTCCCGGTCGACCTACCCGCCGACATGACTATTCGGCAGACAAGTAAGCCATCTCAACCGGAACTCCAGCCCCTGCACGTCAGTCGCTACGGCCTAGGCAGTCAGGTATCGCACTTCACGCCCTATTGGCGTCATCCTCCCCCCCAACCCGCCCTGTAACGATTGTCCTTACCTCCGCCGCCCCCGGCAGTCATCGTCGGGTGCTTCGTGGCTTTCGTGCTTGTGCTGCTCGTCATCCTGATAATCGTCTGGCTCTGTAGCTGCATGCGCTGCTGCTGCTGGAAGCCGGCGGCGGCCGACAGCGCGGCGGCGCCGGCGCCGGCCGCCGCCGCCAGCCAGCACCCCGGTGTCGCGGAGGACGTGATGCCGTACAGGGGGCCAACGGTCAGGGCCAACCGCAGCCCCAACGGCACCGTACAGACGACGCGTCGCGTCACCGCCGCCAGGCCCCGCAACGCCTTCGCATGGCTGTGCGGCCGTCGGGGTGCGGCCGCAGCCGGCGGCGGCAGCCTGCGGCCGGGTGAGGACGTCGAGGCGCCAGCCGTCGAGGGGACCGTGCCGTGGGCGGGATCGCACGCGGAGAAGGCGGTGAGTCGCTGAGAGGGTGGCCCAAGGGGAAGACGATGCGGTACGCGTGGCACCGGCGGCCCCAGGGAGCTAGGGTCCCGTCCGTGTCCTCCTTTCCCTGCCGGCATTGCTTCCCCCCATCCCTGAACGCCTTTCTGCGCCGTGCTCTTGGCAGGCCCCGAGCAAGGTCAAGAGCTATGATGGTGGCGAGATCCGCCCCGAGGACGTCGAGGAAGCTGCTGGAGCCGGCGGCGCCTTCGCCATCGTGTCGTACAACCGAGCCGCCGGCGCGGCCTCGGCGGCACCGCCGCCGCTCACGGTGACGCTGCCGCCGCCGCTTGAAGGCGAGGGATTGATCGTCATGGCATCGGGCGGCGGCGCCGCCCTCGCCATCGGCTCGGCAGCGGCTGACGGCGCGCCGCTGTCGCCGCCCCGACAGTCGTTTGACGCCTCGTCCGTGACGTTGTCACCGTACGGCGTACGGCCACGGGGCGAGCGTACGTATGGCCCGGATGCTTCCCCGTCATGGGCTAGCAGTGAAGGCAGCGGCGGCGGGGCCAAACAGGGCGCCGACGGCAGCGACCGCGACAGCGGGAGCAGCCGTGGCGGTTGCGACTCCCGCCGTAGCAGCGTCGCGAGGTTCAACGAGCGGCTCGCCGCCGGTGCTGCCGCCGTCGGCGCCGCCGCCATGGCCGCCGCCAGCCGCAGCGGGGTGCTATACCTCTCCTCATGGTCCCCACGGCGGCCAATCCCATCGATGCACCCAACGGCGCCGCCGCCGCTGCCGTCGCCGCCACCGTCGACCGCCGCCGCCGTCGCTGCGATCCTAGCGGATGGCGCCACCGCGGCGACGGACCCGCCACTTCCGTCGTGGTACCTCCCGCAGCCGCCGGCGTCGCCGCCGCCAGACGCGTCTGCGCAGGGATACAACCCACTCTACCAGCGCTGGCGGCGCCTCCGGCAGCAGCAGCTGCAGCCCGGCGCCGCCGCCAGCCCCGGCCAGCTCCGGCTGTGGTACAACGTCGTCTATGCCGATCGCACCTCCGGCGGCAGCGGCGCCGACCGCGGCAGCGGCGGCTTGGCGGCGGCGGCGGCGCGCGGCGCCATCAGCGCGGGCGGCGCGGGGGCGGCCGCGGCGGGGCCGTGCGTGGCGCCGCGCGTGCCGGTCATCTCGCTGCGACGCTTCCTGCGTGAACCTGAGGAGGAGGATGGAGAGGAGGGGGAAGGGCGGTTTGATGCGCAGGACGGCGAGCTCGGAGGTCGCACGGCGTGATGCGGTTGTGAGAGCGGTTGTGAGAGCGTCCGCTCGGGCGCAGGCGATGTCCACAACCGAATGTACGTATGGCGGGGTGTGGGGAGCGGCGGGCAGGAGGCAGCGCGCTGCGGACGGCATGCCCGCCCGCGCGTGCTGGGGCCCCGGTGGCCCTGGACCGATGTGCAGGTGTTGCTGAGCGGCAGAGCGGTGGCAGCGAGGAAGCCTGTTTGCGCAAGCATGGGGGCGCTGATGGGGGCGCTGGGGACCAGCGCAGGCGGGCCAACAAACCTTGGCTGCGACAGCGGCAATCGGCGCGACGCGGTACGCGTTGCCGGGCGGTCGGTGATGGGCTGGTTGCGCGCCCCTGAGTCACCAGCGGCGGGCGCCGCTGCGACGCAGGGCCTGGCCCAGGAGCTTTGGCGTTGCGTGGGCGCTGGGTGCCGGGCAGGGTGGTTGGGGGGCTTCACTGTCGTGTAGGGAGCGTGCTGCGGTGCTGTGTAGGCCGCTGGACAGCTTGCGGTGCGGTGCGGTGGCGGTGGCGGACGTCGCTGGCTCGTGAGCCCAGCAGGGGCCAAACAAGAGCCTGGGGGGGCTGGGGCTGGGGCCTGCTGCGTGCGTGAGCCTGTGTTGCGTGGCGAGGTGGTAGCGGCTTGGGGGCTTCAGGCCCGGTCAAGGCACTGTCGGTGGGGCCTGCATGCGAAAGGGGCGCCGACCTGAGCAAGGTCGGGTGAGGGTAGAGGCGGCAGGCAGGGGAGTGAGCACGGTATGTGGGTCGGGCGGCTCGGGCTGCTGCCCGACAGCAGGGAGGGGCAACGCTGCGCATGCAGCCGGCGGGGGCTTGCCGGGTCAAGATGTGTTTGTGTGTCGGGGAGGCGGCACGTTGAGGGATGGGGACGACGCGGAGCGTGCCACGGTGGCGCGATTAGCCTCGTTGGCAAGCAAGGGCGTAGCGCGCCGCGCCGGCTGAGTGCGTGCTGGGGGAGGCCACGGCTTGCGGGATGATGAGGGGCGAGGTGCGAGCGACGCTGTTCCGAGCGCTGGCATAGGTCCGCGCGACGACAGGGCGTGCGCGGCTTGGGGGCGCCTTGGAGTTCTGCGCAACGTGGGATGGGGTGAGAGGCGTTGTTACTCGCGCTTGCTGCTCCCACTCGAGCCAGGGCTTCCTTTCGCCTGCGGTCTGTGGCTCGGTGCCTCGGTCCCGGACGTTCCCCGGCCGCTTCTGCCCCAGCCGAGCGCGGGGCCCTGCGCTCCTGACTAGTCAGTGCCCAGCACGTCGTACCGCAGCACCAGCCCGTCCAGCCGGGCCTGCGCTCCTGGTTAGTTGCTGACGTGGAATGCGGCAGCTGCCACCTCTGCCTGTCCCCCACGGCCACCCACAGCGCTCTTGCATGCAGCCGTCCCTGCGGCCCCGTCTGGAGTGTCATGAGTCATGCATGGGGGCGCTGGCGGTGCTTGTGCGGATGGCTGGGGCCGCAGCGCGGCCTTCAGGACGTTACAGTCGGGGCGGCCTCCTAGCCACAGGCGTCAACGCACCTAGCAGCAGCAGATAGACTGCCGACTGGTGTGGCAGCACAGACGAGAGCTGCTAGCTCTGAGCCTCGTTCCTGACGCTGTGCTTATGGCGGCCGGTTATGTCTGTGTGCTGTGGTCTTACTCCGGTTATTCGGCGGCATGAACCGGCATAAACCCCACCTCTCAGCTCCACTTGCCTCTTGCTTGTGGCTGAAAATCGACTTCCCTGACTGACGTAGGCGGGCAAGGGCAGCCTGGGGCAGAGGTTGGGTGGTGATGAGGGCAAGGCCTGGCAAGGGCGATGGCGGTGGCGGTGGCGAGGGGAAACACCTGGACCCTAGCGCCGCTCCAGGACGGCAGGGGGCTACGGACGTGCGTGCATGCGAGGTTGGGCGCTGTGTCCATACATGGAGTGAGTGAGTGAGCGGCTAGCCTGCTGTAGCATGTGCGTGGTAGATGTGGCAGCCGCATGTGCCGCTCAACTGCCGTGCAGCGGCGTGGGCCGTGGGCCGTAGCGCAGCAGCTCCCCACGGCGTGCACTCGTGCCATCCGCATGGTCCGCTGAGTACGGCGGGAGTAGGTTGCTCAGATGGAGTGGGGAGCCGGGGGCTGGGCACGAAGAAGGGGCGCCAGGGGCGCGCACGGAAAGGGGCAGCCACACGCGGGGCACACATTCAGCACTGGTGGTCGGTGCCGCCGGCGGCCCAAGGCGGCTAGTAGGTCGTGCGAACGTTGGGCTGCATAGCTGCGTGGACGGCGGACTAGGATGCCCTTTGTTGTCGTTGGGCCGTTGATGCCAGAAACTTATAAGGATGGGTTAAGAGGCTGAGATGTGGTGTAGTGCAACGATAAGGAAGGTCGCCGCCCCTGCCCCCCTGCCTGGGGGGCACCGGTGCGGTCGCTACGCTAGCCCGGTCCGGTCCTCCTGCGCCGGTCCTCAGCGGCCCTCCTCGCTCCTCGGCGGTTATACGTAAGCTTGTAACACGACTGTTGCTGCTTGATGCCCACCACCCTGACTGCGGCGCAAGCAACGGCACCACCGCCCTACCCTACCCAGGCCCACACAGGCAGCGGCCTTCAAGGTGTAACCCCATTCTTTCTTTCACTCTGCCCACGTCTCAGAATCTGGCCACGTCTATGAGTTGCCAAGGCCCACACCTGCAGCGCAAGCGCCCGGGCATGTCAGCACCACATGGCACCACACGGGCCGCAGCCACACACGCGGCACACCCAGGCCTGCCACCCAGCCACCACAAGGCGTCATCATAAACCCCGGCACCCATACGGGCGTGTCGCCCTAGCGCAGCAGCATTTGCGGCGCTCACGACCAGGAGGCCTCCTGCCCACGACACCAAGCGGGACGCTCGCCGCCGCTGACCGACAAGGCCGCGTCGACATGCGCGTGCAAACGCATAATCTCTAGCTGGCGTGTTGTAAACCAGCCGCCCCGGCAGCGCAGCACGGCGCCGCCACAAGCGGCCTCGCCGCGGCCTCGCAGCGCACGCCCGCAGCTGCAGGGCGACGGCAGCTCGGGCCCCTGCATGCCTGGAGGACCTGCCTCCTGCTCCCTAATTCTGCTGCCCACTCCCACACTTCATTTCCACATTTCATTATTGTCCAAGGTTATGTTTATTGTCCAAGCGCTGCAGCGCAAGGCGACTGGACATGGCGCCACAGAAGCTGCACGCGCTTTCAGCCAAAAAACCCCGCTCGCTTGGCGCTCGCGCGCCCCACACCGCGCGTGGCCGCTGCTGCGTGGCCTGCGCGCTGCTGCTGCTGCATCGCGCAGCCCAGTCGCGCCACGGCCCTCCCCTGCACCGCCAGGTGTGGCCCGGTAACTACGGGCCCTGCCGCGGTGCTGAGGTCGACACACACTGCTTATAAACGAACACATAGCAAGCAGACTCTCCGGCCGCCTAGGGTTTCCCCACGCCGTCGATCGCCCAAGCCCGGCCCGGCAGCAGCGGGACCTCCTCCTGCTCCGCCTCCTCGGCGCCGGCCGAGCCCTTGGCGCTGGGCGGGCCGCCTCCGCTCCCGGCGGCCTCCCCGCCCGCGGCTCCATCCGCGGCGGCGTCACGACTCTCGCCGTCACCGCCGCCGCGTGCCGCTGGCCCAGCTGTTGGGAGGGGGCGGTAGCGCAGCTTCGCCACTCCGGGCGATGCAGCCCAGCCCAGGCCGGCCGCCGTCAGCCGGAGAGCCAGCGGTCCAAGCCAGCCAGCGCCTTCGCCGCCGCTGCAGCCGCCCTTGGCGCCGCCGGCGTCGGCTGGCGGCACCGCCCCCACCCGCAGCGCCAGCCGCATGCCCTCCGCGACCACCGCCGCCACCGCCGCCACCGCCGCCCCGTCCGTCGACACCGCCTCCACCGTGCACAGCTCTCCGCCGGTGAGCTGCTGCGTCGCCGCCTCGCACAGGTGCGCGATCAGCGCCCGGGCCCAGCCCACGATGACGAACTTGAAGTGCGTCACGGCCGCCGGGTTTGGGCCGTCCCCGGCGGGGGGCCGTGGGGCCAGCGGCCCGCCCGCTTCGTCCTCGGCGCCAAGAGTCGCGTCAGCAGATGCCAGCCAAGCGAGACAGACGGCGGAACGGCAGCGGTGCCAGTCGGCCTGATAGGGCGAGTGCAAGCGGACAGTGTCAGAGGGTGCGGGTTCGGAAGCCAGCAAGCCTACAGACGGTAGCGGCACGCTACCGGTCAAACCTGCTGTCGCGGCTTTATGCCAAGCACTCTGCCGACCCTCGGGCCCACCTGCTGCCGCGGTTCCAGCCCCGGAGGCGGCCCGTCCCGGTCCAGGCCCCACGCCTCAGCTGCCGGGCCCAGCAGCAGTGACAGAGGGCGGCGCCACACGTGGGCCTGGGCGGGAAAGGGAAGACGAGGGCAGGAAAGACAGGGCCAGGACAGGTGTTAGCGCTGGAAGCACGACAAAGGCAACCGCAGGAGCGCTATGCGACCAGCCCGTCCCTGCAGGCTCCAACCTTCTGACACTTCCCCACGTGCCCACCTCGAGCCAGCGGAGGCAGCTGTCGCCCAGGAGCAGGGCCTGTGCGTGTGTGTGTGGCGCGAGGGCAGGGCGGCACGGCGCATCAGGCATACGACGCAGCAGTGGTGAACGGGCGCAGGAGCCCAGCCGTCGTCCGCCCAGCGCCGTCCTTCACGCCTGCCACCTACCGCAAACTGCTGCCACTCCGGTCCAGCGGTGCGCGTGCCACCGGTAGCCGCCGCCGTCGCCGCCGCCGCCAGAGCCTGCCGAGGGCGTGCACGGATGCGGTTGTACAGAGTTGGGCGACCCACGGCACATGTGACATGCAATCCACGACGAGAGGCCCACGAACGCACGCCGGCACGCGGCATGCGACGCGGGCAGCGCAGTGTCGGGCGCTCAGACAGCACGCAACCACGGTCTCCTCACCTGGCCTGCTGCTGCCACCCGGGCCTCAAGGGCTTTCACCCAGCCCACCAGCGCGCGCGGGGGCACGGCCCCAGCGGCAGCCTCGAGCTCGGCGGCCGCGGCAGCGCCGAGGGTCGGGGCGGGCTCCTCCGTCGCCGTCGAGATGCCGCCAGCACGCTGCCGTCCCTGGGCGTCGCTGCCTCCGCCGCTGCCTCCGCCGCCACCAAGCTGCCGGCTGCCGTCCCCCTCGTTGCCCTGAGGCCAGGCGCCAAGCCCGTCGCCGCGCGCTGATGGCTCCCGCTTGTGAGCGAGGTCGTCGATTGCCGCTGCCGACAGCAACCCAGCCGCGCCGGCCGGCTGTCGCCCCTGCGCTCCGCCGCCGCCAGGCAGCGCCCGGATGCAGTCATGGACGCCGACCTGGTGCGGCCGGCCCTCGCCCTCACCCACGGCGCGGGCTGCCGACTCTTGCTTTTGCGCAGGATCCTCATCTGCGGGATCCTCATCTGCCACCGCCACTAGCAGCCCGGCGGCCCCGGCCGACCGCCGTCGTTTCGAGTTGCGGACCCCGTCGCTGGACTGCAGAAGGCCCCCGCTCGGGATGCTGCCCTGTTGCGGCAGATCGTTGGCGGCCTCCGCGTGGGCAGTCGGACCCATGCCGTGAGAGGGGCCCTCGTCGACCGATGCCGCAAGCAGCCCAGCGGCGCCGGCGGACCGCCGTCGCTTTGCGTCGCCGCCTCCGTCGTTGGACAGTGGCGGACCGCCGACGGCATTGCCGCGTTGCTGCGGCCGGCTACCTACGCACTCGGCGCGGGCTGGCAGCTGCCGCGGCTGGCGCTGCGCCTGCACGCCCCCCGAGGCCTGGCCCACCGCCGGGTCGGGCCGAGGTTCCGGTGCAGCGGCCGCGACTCCCGGGGGCTGCGAGCGCCAGGCGTAGGTGCCGTTCCGAAGGCGGCGGCGGTAGCACGTGCCGCACGTGATCTCGCCCGGCCGCTCCTTGTGGCCGTACCACTGCCCCTTGGTCGTGTGGCCCCTGCCGCACTCCGCGCAGCACTTTGACGGCCGGCCGGCCGCCGCCGCCGCTGCCGCCGCCTCTGCCGGCGGCTCCCCCGCCCCGGCGGCGTCGCGCCCCGCTCCCGCAGGCATGACGGCGCCACCGGCACCCACCGTTCGTTCCTCCGGCCGACGCGTAGCGCGCTGCGGCCTTGCCGACGGGCGCAGCGGCGGCTCCGCTGGGCACAGCTCTGGGGCGCCGGGCGGTCCGGCAGGCGGCTGGTCGGGCGCTGGGTCGCACGGCGAGGGCGGAGCCCCGGAGGAATTGGTAGGCGGCGTCTGGGGCTTTGGGGGCTCGTGCAGCTGCTCGCGCCCGCCTGGCAGCGGCGTCTCAGCGCCTTCCGGATGCGCCGGCGGCTTTTGCGCCTCTGCCGCGGCCTCGGTTGGCTCGACTTTGACGCAAGCGGCTGGCGCCTCCGCCGCGGCCGTGGGCGCCTTGGCCGCCCCACAGCCCGCCTCCGCCTTCGCCGCCGCCACCGGCGCCGCAACTGCACCCCTGCCCGCCGCCGCCGCCGCAGCCAGAGGCGCGTCCGCCGCGCCCCAGCCCGGCGCCACCACCGCAACCGTGGGCGCCTCGCCCCTATACCAGTCCGCCGCCTCCGCCGCGGTCAGAGGCGCCGTGGCCGCGCCCCAGCCCGCCGCCCCTGCCAGAAACAGCGGCGCCGCGGCAGCGCCCCAGCCCGCTGTCGATGCCGCCACGGCCCGGGGCGCCTCCACCGGGTCCCAGCCCGTCGCTTCCGACAGCAGCATGAGAACCTCGGCAGCGCCGATGGCCTCCGCCTCCCAGCCGGGCGACCGTGCCCGTCGCCGCTCGCCGGACCGGGCGCCGACGCCGCCGCCGACGGGTCCGACCAAAGAGGAGGGCGCACGGCGCCGCCGCGGCCAACGGCCTGCCTCAGCGCCCAGGACCTGCGGGAGCCCCACGCCACCGGCCAAGGCTGCTGCCGCTACTGCCGCTGCCTGATGCACGCCGCCGCGGGCCTCGCCGCCACCCGACGCACGCGCGGGTTGCGGAGCAGTCGGCCGGCGCCACGGGAGCCAGGGGAGCAGCTCTGCCCCATAGATGCCCGCCGAGAGCCCGTCACCGGGTGCGTGGCCCGCGCCGCTGGGATTGAAGGCCTGGAGGTCGGCCGGCGGCGGCCGATGTGGGTCGGCGTGCAGCCGCAGCGGGGCCGCGGGCGAGGAGGCCCGGAGGGAAGGCAGCCCGCGGCCCTCGTCATCAAGCCGACCGCCGCGCAGCGGCTGGCCTGCGCCTGCGCCCGCCGACGTTGCTCGCGCTGACGGCTGCGGCGCAGCCTCCTTGCCAGGCCCTGCGCCCGCCGCGCAGCCAACAGCCTGCGCGTGAGCCCAAGTGGGAGGGTGGCGTTGGGCGGTGCCGCTGGCATGCAAAGCACCGCTGCAGCGGCATCCCAGGACTACAGGCCCCCGGCGCCCTGGCGCTGTCACAAACACCGCCTAGCTGTAATGTGCGGCCTCGACAGGCCATTGGTGTTGCGTAACCGGGCCCAGCACCTGTGGCCCGCACCTGCTCACGCGCCCTCGCGCCGTCACCACAGGCGCCGGACCATGGGCGTTCCAGCGCGCCGGCGCAGTCGCCATTGGGGGAGCGCGCCAACACTCCCGGGGCGGCGGAGCTCGGCCCCCTGCAGTCCGCCGCCGGCCCATCCTCCTCCGCCTGCCCAAGCGGCTGCGAGCCAACGTCCTTGCCACAAGCCACTGCGCAGGCCTCAACGTCAGCAGCACCGCCACCGTCCACTGGCGCCGTGCCGCCGCCGCCAAGCCTCTCGGGTGACGTACTGACCGCCGCGCGCTGCGCCTCACTGCCGCCTGCGGGGCTGCGCTGCTGCCGGCCCGCCACCCTGTCGCACTGCGAGCACACGTAGGCGCCGAGCTCCGTCTCCTGGTGCCGCCACTTGGGCGTGCTGGCACTGCCGCAGGCGCCGCAGCGAACGCCCTCGGCACGCGGCGGCGGCACAGACGGCTGCCTGCCGCCGTAGGACCCCGTCAGCCGGCGTCGGTTGTGGCAGCGCTCGCACGCCGCCTCGCCCGGCCACGTGGCGTGCGGCAGCCACCGCCGCGTCTCCGTGGCGCCGCACTCGCAGCAACGGCGGCTCCCTGACGCGCCGGGCCCGGGAGGCGGCGGCTGATACGGCGCCGCGCCGGCATAGGAGCCGATCCTACGCCAGCGGTTGTGGCACCGCTCACAAGTCACCTCGCCCCGTCGTTCGGTGTGAGCGCACCACCGCCGTGTCTCCGGGGCGCCGCATTCGCAGCAGCGCGGCGACCCCGGCGCCTCGCTGCCAGGCGCCGCCGACGGCTCGAGGCTGCGGCCCGTGCCGCCGGGCTCGGCTGGCGCCGGCACGTTGCGGCCGCGCCTGGCAGTGGGCCCTGCACCTGCTCCGGAGTTCTCGTTGGCGTCATTGTCGCTGCCACCGCTGTCCTCGCTGCTGTGCTCGGGACCCTTGGAACGCGGCTCCTGGCCCTTACCCCCCTCTTCCTCGCTCTCCTCGGCGCCCCCGCACGTACCGCCGTCAGCAGGAGGACGCTTGCTTAGGCCAGCGGTGGCCTGACCTCCGCCGGTCCTCCGCCGCCGGCGCGCGGGCTGCTCGCTCTCCCGGGAGCAGCCATGGCACAGGTACGCCCCCAGCTCCGAGGGGTGCCGACGCCAGCCGCTGGCCTCCGCCGCCTGTGCCAATCCGCACTCGGCGCACGTCCGGACGCCCGCCTCCTCCAGACTGCGTGTCCCCGGCGGGCCGTAGAAGCCGTGGCTCAGGAGGTTGCGCTTGCAGCAGCCGTCGCAGGTCCAGGCGCGGTTGGGGTGAGCGAAGAAGCCGCTGCGGCCGGCCTTGGTCGGTGCGGTGGTGCGAAACGCAGCGCCGCAGGCGCCGCAGCGAACGCCCTCGGCACCCGGCGGCGGCACAGACGGCGGCCGTCCGCCATAGGATCCCGTCTTTCGGCGTCGGTCGTGGCACCGCTCGCACGCCACCTCGCCCGGCCGTGTGGCGTGCGGTAGCCACCGCCGTGAGGCCGTGGCGCCGCACTCGTAACAGCGCTGCGGCCCAGGCGCCGCCTCATCGCCTGCGCCGCTCGCTCCTGCGGCCGCCTCGCCGCCCGCTGGGCCGCTAGACGCAGGCACCGAAGTGCGTCGCCGCGTGCCTAGCGGGCCGCCAGCTGCCGAGCCGCCGCCGTCGTGACCATCGTCACCGTCGCTGCTCGGTTCAGACGTCCCCGAGGAGAGCACGCCGGCTGGCGCTGCCGCTGCGGCTGTGACGTCCGCCGCTGCGACGTCAGAGCAAACCACCGAGAGCGCCTCTGACAGACCTCTGGCTTGGCCCGGTTGCCCCGGCTCTTCCTTCATCGACGATGTATGCATTCGGCCTAGTAGCTCGGCAGGAACGACTTGGTCCGCTGATGATGCCGGTGTGCCATTTTAAAAGGCACACAGCCGTAGCCTAGCCCTTCAGCGACTTACGAGAGCATGCTATGCTCGCGGTACCTGCAGACCGGTGCTTGAAGGGCTTTGGTGGCCGACCTTGCCGCAAGGACACACACAACACGTGCAAGCGATGAAATTGACCAGCTGCTTACAATGAATTCGTGTGTGACACTAACCGCGCTGCGCGGTGCTGTACAGTGTCGCTGATTGGGCGATGTCACAGTCTCTCGGGAGGCCTTGGAATCGACCCCGTCATCAGGGATCGTTGGAGTAAGGTACGCTGCTTTAGAAGCGAGTGGAGAGCTGCCAGGAGCTTGCCTTCTGCCAGATGTGGAACATGCACGTAAGACAAGGCGCGGGACCCAGCCAGGGCGCCACACGGTGCTTTTGATGATGACAGCAAAGGCTTCGGGTGGCGCCTAGAATGGCATGCTGGACAAGGAGCGGACTAGGCGCTGACTAGGGGAGGCCAGCGGCCCGCCACCGCGCCATGTGCCGAAGGCTGGCGTGCGACCGCGCTAAGTTACCTTACAAGGGCCGTGGTGCTCACAGCAAGAGCTTTGGTCGCCTTCGAGGCCTAGAAAACTGGCACGCTGACCGTGCGGGCCGGGCGCGGGGGATGGCTGGGGCGCATCACAAGGGATCTGCAGGGGTTTGCTACGCGGGACATGCCAGACTGCGGATGCTGCCGAGAGGGAACGCTCCCATTGGCTAGGGCATAGCATCATAGCAGCACATAGAAAGCACACCCGCACCCGCGGGGATGGGCGCCTGCATCCTCGTCCTCGCGCGCTTGGCGGCCGATTCGGAGCCTGTCCGGTTAGCCTTCAGCGCCAGCAGAGGGTGGCGGCAACGCTGGTGGCGGGGACAGTAAGAAGGGGAACAGGTCGTGCCGTGGGGGCCCGTGGGGGCAGGGGCTTGGCAGGCTGCCGGCGTGCATGTTGCGGTCGTGCGGACCTGCCACCTGGGCAACCAGGTTCGCACGCAATGCGCTCTCTCGCAATCACACAACCACAGCTCCGTTACATAGCTTCCAGAGCCGGTTTGACGACATGCTCGCGACCGACATCGCGAGCCGGCGAGGTCTGTGCCCATAAATTGCGTTGGCGACATACGACATGGGCAAATGCCAGTGTTGCTAATGCACTGCAGCTGAGGAGGAGCGTGGGTGCTCCTCCGGGATGAACAGCGGGATGCGCAGCGGGCAGCACGACGCCCGAGAGGAGCCCCCTCTCGCGCCACAGCAAGCTAGCAGCCCCGCACATCCTCTGCTTACCAACGCTGCTGGCTACCTGCCAGGACCCATCGGCGCCACTTCTTGCGAGGGCGGCTGGGCGCTTGGCTCGCCTCAGCGGCCAACGCCGGCGGCGGCCGAGCCCCGTCACCCCGACGGCGGCAATGCGAGCTGCCACGCCCCGGCAGGCCCTCCGAAACATGGCTCAGCGCAGGGCAGGGCTGGTGGCAGCGGTGACCACCGCGCTGGCACTGACTCAGACATGCGGGGCGGGGAAGGTGCCAATCACCCGTCTCCAAGGGCTGTCACGGGGCCGCCCAACACGAGCGGCGTGTGCTGCCTTGCGGCTCCAGGCGAGTCCCCGACGTCAGCACAGCAGGCAACTGGGAAGCGCCGCCGCCAGCGGTCCGCGGCCGGCAGTGGCACAGATGGCGCTAGTGACACGGACAGCGGCGGCGAGGGCCCGGCCCGGCGGCGCCGGCGGCCGACGGCGGTTGGAGGGAACGCGGAGGCAGGGGAGCCGGCCGTTACCGCTGGAGAGGTGGGATCGCCGCGGCGTGGCGGCACTGCCTACGGCCCCCAGTCCGTGCCAGCGGCGGCAGATGTCGACGGTGTAGCCGCCACCGTCAGACCGGCGGCAGAGCTGGACCAGCTGACGGCGCCGGCCGGGGCGCAGTCTTCGGCACAGTCGCCGGCAGCGGCGGCCGGCGGCGGCGGCGGCGCTAGCGGCGCCGCTGCGTCAAGGGTATGCTGCGAGTGCGGCGCCACGGAGACACGTCGCTGCTGGTACGGCCACAAGGAGCGGCGGGGCGAGGTGACGTGCGGGCGCTGCTGCGAGCGCCGCCGGAGGACTGGGTCTTATGGCGGCCAGACGCCAGGACAGCAGCAGCCGCCGGGCTCTGATGTCATCCGCTGCGGCGCCTGTGAGGCGCCCTACGTGCACCGCACCGGCAGTGCCAGCAACGAATTCTTCACCCAACCAGACCGGGCCTGGACCTGCCACAGCTGCTGCCAGCGCAACGCCCTGCAGTACGGCTTCTACGGCCCGCCGGGGACGCGCAGCCTGGACGAGGCCGGCGGCCGCGCGTGCGGCCAGTGCGGCACCAGCAGCTGCAGCGGCAAGTGGGGCCGGCACCCCACGCAGCTGGGCGCCTACCTGTGCAGCGCCTGCAGCTGGAGGGCGGTGAGGCAGCGCCAGCAGGCCACGAAGTCGGCCGCTGCGGCAGCCACGGAGCCAGAGCCCGGCGTTGCAGCCGCCAGCCCCGCCGCCTCCGCCATGCCAGGAGGCGCCTCACGCCACGGCGCGGCAGCGTCCGACCGCCGGCGCGCGGCCACTGCCGACGGGGCACTGCCTGCCGCGGATGCGTCGCCGGACAGCAATGCGGCTGCCGCAGTGGATGCGGCCCCCGCCGGCCGCAGTGGGCGCCCGGGCCCTGCCGGCGGGAGGCAGGCCGGAGAGGGGCATGGCGCCGGCGCTGCCGCAGGCGCTGAGGCGAGCGGGGACGAGGGTTCGGGCTCCGGCGGGGAGCCTGAGGCCCCCGATACCAGCAGCGGAGAGGGCGGCGGCAGCAACGGCAGCAGCGAGGACGGCAGTGACGGCGGCGGCGGTGGCGTTGGATCGCGGTCTCCTGCCGCCCGGGGCCGTGCGATGCGGCCACATGCGGTGACATGCGGCCACGCGGTTCTGGGAGCCGCCCAGCGACCGGCGAGGCGCCCCCATGCGGCGAGGGCGAGCAGCAGGTCGCCCACCAGGGCATCCGCTGCACCTCCTGCGCCTGCCCCTACGTGCACCACACCGCCGCCCCGACCGGCTTCTTCGCGCACCCCGACCGCGCCTGGACGTGCACGAGCTGCTGCACCACTAACCGCTGAAAGCTGGGCTTCTACGGCCCGCCCGGCACGAGGAGCCTGGCGGAGGCGGGCGGCAGGGCGTGCGCCGAGTGCGGGGGAACGACGACAGGCCAGTGGCGGCGCCACCCCACGCAGCTCGGGGCGTACGTGTGCGCTGCCTGCGTATCCAGGCGGCACCGCAACGCCTTGAAACGCAGGCCCGGACCGTCACCCACGGCCTCTGCCCTCGCATCTGACGGGCCAGGCGAGCGCGAGCGGGGGGCAGGGAAGGCGGCGGCGGCGGCGGAGCCCGAGGGTGGGGCTGTCTGCCGTCTGGCGATGGCGGCACGGACAGCACCAGCAGCGAGGACGGCCCGCATTGGCGGCGGCGGCGGCAGCAGCCAGCGGCAGAGGTGGCGAGACGCGCTTGCGCTTCCGCTCCCCTGCGAACCGAGCGCTGTGGCACCTGGCGCTCTGCGGGCTGGGGCTGCGGCCAAGTCCGCTGCGGCGGCCGGGCAGCAGCAGGAGCAGGAGGGCCAGCCGGCCGGGGCGCAGCCCGGCACAGGCAGCTCGAGGAGCGTAGCAGGTCAGGCCGCCACCGCTGCAGCCCGGCGCTGCTGCGAGTGCGGCGCTGCCAACACACGCGCTTGGCACCTCCACAAGCAGCGGCGGGGCGAGGTGACGTGCGGCGGATGCTACGACCGCCACCGGCGGACCGGCTCCTACGCCTACCGGTCGGCGGCTCCGGCAGGGGCGCGCCTGCCGCGGGGCGCCGAGGGCATCCGCTGCGGCTCCTGCACCTGCCACTACGTGCAACGCACGGCCACCTCGCCAAACGGCTTCTGGGGCACCCCGACCGCGCCTGGACCTGCGACGGCTGCTGCGAGCGCAACCGCTCCACGCACGGCTTCTACGGCCCGCCGGGGACACGCAGCCTGGAGGAGGCGGGCGGCAGGGCGTGTGCGCAGTGCGGGGCCAGTAAGACCAAAGTGTGGCGGCGCCACCTGTCTATCCTTGGCTGCTACGACTGCGGTGGCTGCCGCTCTCGGGAGCGGCGAGCCGCAACGCAGCTCCGAAGCGGTGGGCCGCCCACGGCGCTGGGGAAGCCATTAGCGCTGCGGGCGGCCGCCAGGATCCGGGCCGGCGGAGGGGCTGCTGCTGCCGACGGAGGTGCCGCAGAGCGGGCCGGCGGCGGTGCTGCTGGCGGCAAGGCTGCCGCAGGTGCCGATGAAGCGGTGCCGGGGCAGCAGGCGACGGAAGCCGGTCCGACGCCGGGCTTGGCGCGGACGGAGGTGCCGCGTGGCGCTGCGGCTCTGGAGGTCGGGCCGCGCGCTCCGCGCGGAACCGTGGCGGGCGCCTTGGAGCGGAGCGGCCCTCGCCGTGCGGCGCGTGTGCAAGCGGCGACGCGCCGGCACGTGAGCAGGTGGGCTCTCTCGCTGGGCACGCTATCAAGGTCCAGCTCCAGGGGCTTGTGAGGGCATGACCGCGTGACGCCATGACATGGGCGATTGGCCTGATGCTTCCTCGCCGCCACCTCAAGTCTCTTCTGACGTTGCCTTTCCGCGCAGGCGCTGCCCGGGCCGCAGCCGCCGCCGGGCTCGGACCGGCCACGGCAACCAGCAGCGGACGCGCAAGGCACGGCAGCGGCACAGCCCAAGCGGCGCCGTCTGGCGGCGTCCCAGGCCGGCGCACCCAACGGCGGCAAGGCTGGCAGAGGCTCTGCCCTGGCCCAGCAGGCAGCAGCGCCGGCCCTTGCGCTAGCGTTAGCAACAAGGGAGGCAGCCGCAGCCGCCCATGCGGAGGAGGGTGCCGAGGCCGCTGCGGCGGTGGCTGCCGCAGCCACTGAGGCGGCGTCCGCCACAGCCTCGGTGGTGGCTCCAGGCGTGCGCGCGGCCGGGGCGGCCTTCCAGCCCGCTGCCGTGGTTGGGCGAGCAGCTGTCGGCGCTGGCGGCAACGACAGCGGCGCGGTGGCGGATGCGGTGCCGGGGTCCCGGCGCTGCTGCGGGCGTGGGGCCGCCCAAACGCCACAGCAGTGGCGCGAGCACCCCGAGCGGCCGAGCGAGGTGATGTGCAATACCTGTGTCGAGAGCGTGCAGCTTGCTGACGGGGCCACATGCCGTCGGCCTTATCTTCCGGCCACAGCGCTGCCGCCGGGCGGCGAGGGCCTCCGCTGCGCCTCCTGCAGCGCTCGCTACGTGCACCGTGCCGGCAAGGCGTCCGGCAGCGGCTTCTTCACACACCCCGACCGCGCCTGGACCTGCCACCTCTGCTGCTGCGCCAACCTCTCCAGCCACGGCTTTCACGGCCCGCCCGGCACTAGGAGCCTGGCGGAGGCGGGCGGCAGGGCGTGCGGCGAGTGCGGCAAGCGCGAGGCCAGCAGCTGGAAGCGGCATGCCACTCAGGTCGGAGTGTACGTGTGCGCGGCCTGCTACATCCGGGCTCGGAAGCGCCGCCAGCGGGCGGATCCCGGCATTGACGGCCAGAGCACCCCTGTTAGCGGCAGCGCGCCAGGATTGACAGCGGGGAACGGCACCCAGAACTCCGGCAGCGGCGGTGAGCAGCTGCTGCTGCCGCCGCCCGACACGCCAGCTAGGCTGCGGGTTGCAGGGCTTCAGGCCGGCGGCACGGCGCTGGCGGCGGAGGCTGCCGCAGGCCCCGCAAGGGAGGCTGGGCAGCGGTCGGGGCCGAACGCGGCAGCTGCTGCTGCGGTGGCCGCCCTGGCTCCCGGACAGCAGGCTGGGCTGCAGCCGGAGGTGCCGTCGCCGGCTGCCGCTGCGGCCCCGGGGAAACAGCCGCTGGCGGTGCGAGCTGCTGCGGCTGCTGCTGCCCCTAGCGCTTCTGAGCCCAAGGCCTGTGCCGAGTGCAGCTGGGGTCGCACGTCAAAGTGGTGACAAGGCCCACAAGGACCGGCCGGGCGAGGTGACGTGCGACAAATTGCTGCCGCCGCCGCCGCCTGCGAACGGTTTTATGCGCAGCGGCGCAGCCGCAGCCCGCGGCAGCAGCCGTGCCCCGAGCGACAGGCCCGGCTACGGTGGGGGAGGTGGAGGAGGAGCAGGACGATGCGGCGGCCGCGGCAGAGGAAAAGACGCTTGGGCAGGAGGCGGCGGAGGAGGACGACGTCGCGACGGCGGAGGGGAAGGAGGTCGAGGAAAAGGAGGCGGAGGAGGCGGTGGAGGAGGCGGAGGAGGTGGTAGAGGATGCGAAGGCGGAGGAGGATATAGGTGCAGGCGTGGCTGATGCTGCCGCAGCGGCCGCCGTACCGGTGGCGGCCACCGCTGCCCTCGTGTCCCTAGCTGACATCGAGGGCTGGGTGCGGGCGCTGCAGGCCCGGGTGGCGGCCGGGGGCCAGGTCAGGGCCACCGGTGTGTTTAGAATTAGGCAACAACAAGCCACGGTGTGTGTCGGGGCTTCTGCGCCGCGTGCCGCATGCCGCGTCTGAGCTGGAGCTGACCTCGCGCTCCCTCGCAGGCAGTGGCGGCCGCGGCGGCCAGTGCCGCTGGCGGTGTGGGATCCTCGGGTCCAGGCTGCGAGCAGGTGGGATGAGGATGAGCGGTTGCCCGTTCTTAGGAGCACACTAACCATGAGGCTTCGTTGCTGGATTGCGGGCTGTCCGTCGGTCTAGCACCTAGAAAGCGACTGCGCACCCCCTGCACACCCGTCCGTGATGCGCCGTGCCGCCCTGCCCTCGCGCCACACACACACGCACACACACACGCACCCAGGCCCTGCTACTGGGCGACAGCTGCCTCCGCTGGCTCGAGGTGGGCACGTGGGGAAGTGTCAGGAGGTTGGAGCCTGCAGGGACGGGCTGGTCGCATAGCGCCCCTGCGATTGCCTTTGTCGTGCTTCCAGCGCTTACACCTGCCCTGGCCCTGTCTTTCCTCCCCTCGCCTTCCCTTTCCCGCCCAGGCCCACGTGTGGCACCGCCCTCTGTCACTGCTGCTGGGCCCGGCAGCTGAGGCGTGGGGCCTGGATCGGGACGGGCCGCCGCCGGGGCTGGAACCGCGGCAGCAGGTGAGGCCTGGGGGTCACGGAGTTCGTGAAGTCGGCGGGAAGGCAGGCAAACCGTGCCGACCTGCCGATACGCTGCCCACCGGTCCGTCCCAACCTGTATCAGGCTGACGGGCACCGCTGCCGCGCCGCCGTCTGTGATATCTGGGTGGCAACCGCCGACGCTGCACTGGGCGGCCTCGACGTACCTGGAGCGCCGGCGGCGGCAGCGATTGCTGGCGGGGGCGGCACCGCCGCTGCGGCTTCCGCGGCGGGCGCCGCGAGTGGGGAGCTAGCGATCGGCGGCCCGACCCCTGCGGCCATTTCCCAGTTCATCTCGGTCGCTTTCGGCTTGTCCCAGGCGCTGGCATCCCACCTGGCTGAGACGGCGACGCGGCAGCTCACAGGAGGAGCGCTCTTCGCAGTTGAGGAGAGTTCCGACGACGCGGCGGCGGTCGCGGAGGTGGTGGCGGAGGGCCTGCGGCTGGCGCTGAGGGTCGGGGCGGTGCGGCAAGCGGAGGTCGGGAGTGCCGGCTCCGGCGACGGCGGCTGCTCCGGACCGCTGACGCTCCGGCTGCCGGCAGCCGGGTCGGGGTGGGCTGCAGCGCCGGGCGTGGGACGGCGGCGATACCGGCTCGCGCCGCCGGACGCCGAGGGCGGCGGTGCGGGCGTGGCAGCTGCTGCTGCTGTGGCGGAGGAGTCGCCGCTGCTGCCGGCGGTGGTCGTTGCGTGCCAGGGGCACTGAGGGCGGCGCCTCGTTGTGTTTTGTGGGGGCATTCATTTCATTAACCAGCATGTGGCATTCATTTCATCGACCAGCATGTGTTGTGTTGTGGCATGCGAGGCGTGTTTTCGTGGTCGCAGCGGCGAGGCGGAGTGGTGGTGGGCGCTACCTGTACGGCATGAACGGCACTGACCAAGGTGGTCCCTGGTGGTCCATCTAGGGCTGGCTTACACTGCGGGCGGCGCAGGTTGCGGGTGTTGCCTGATGCGTGTCGATTGGTGAGGAGCACTGGGCGTCGCGTGGCATTGAGTGCTCCCTGTACAGCAGGCCCGGTACGGCAGCGACGGGGACAACGCGGCCAGGATCGCGCTAGCAAAACGCAGCAGCTTCACGTTGCAACGCTGCTATACTTGTAATGTCGTTTCCTGGTGACGGTGATGTAGCGCTGCTGCGACCACCAGCAGGCGAACCTTCCCGACAAAGCCCTGCCCGACCGCGACAGCCCGCGACGACTTGCTCCCGAGCTGCACCAGCAGTTCACCACAACACCACCACCAGCCATCGGAGCAGCTGTGTGCGCTGAGCTGGGGCCCGCCCGCGCCTGCGCTAAGAAGCAGCGCGGGCCGCGGTCGCTCGCGCGAACCTGGCGCGCCCCTGCTCGCTCCCTTCGCCGAGGCGGCCGAGCTATCTAGGCGCCTGGCTAGCAGCGCTGCCGGCGGCCCTTTGGGTGCTGTGCGCGAGCCTCGCTCCGGCCAAATAAGGAGGCCGGGACCAAGGCGGCGAAGGGGCGGGGGCGGGCCCAACCGCTGCTGCACTGCCAACCTCGCCAGCCACCGCTTCTACGGCCCGCCCGGCACGCACAGCCTGGCGGCGGCGGGCGGGCGGCAGCAGGGCGTGCGAGGCGTGCGGTGCCAGTGAGGCCAGCCCATGGCGACGCCACCCCACGGAGCTCGGCGCGCGCCTGTGCACTAGCTGCAGCCACAGGCGTCAGGCCGCTCTAGCATGTCACACGACGGCAGCCAAGGAGGCAGCTGGTCGGCAGCGCGTCGCCGCTGTGCGAGGCAGGTAGGGAGCTGTGGCCCAACGGGGCCACACAGCCGCCGCCGCCGCCGCTGCAGTCGGCGGCAATGCAGCTGCGCGGCGGCCGTGCTCTGGACGGCGACGGCACCTGCCACGCCGCTGCCATACCGGACCGAGCGGGGCTGGTCCGCCGGAGGGCAGCGAGACTGCGGCTCCGTCCGGTGCATGACGCCGGCCGCGCTGCCTTCGGTCTGGCGCCCAGAACAGCAGCCGCAGCCGCAGCTGCACGTGTTCGCCGAGGAGGGCGGCGGGGCCGGCGGGGGGGCCAGCAGTAGCGCCGGTTGCGGAACCTCGTTAGTTCTCAACCGGCACCGGTGCAGCCTCGCGAGCTCATCACGCGCGTAAGCCGCCCAGAGCTGCTAGCGGCGGACCGCATGAGCGGCCGCAAGGGGCTAAAGGGGCCTCAGGCGCCAGCAGCCGGACCGGCCGAGGGGCGGGAGGCAAGCAGCGGTCGCGGCCGCCAGGGAGCGGCCGCGCGGGCGGGTGCTATGGGGCCAGTGGCGCCTCGCCTGCGAGCGCCGCCGGCGCGGCGCGTCTCGCCGGCACCCGAGGCGTCTGGATGGAGCCGCTGACAACACGGGCCCGCCTGAACAGGTGCGCTGGGTGGGCCACCTGGGGACAAGTGTGTGCGTGCGCCGGGTGCTTACTTGTGGAGGAGGTGACCGGACCGGGACGGATGACACAGGTTGGATGGGCGGGGCGCTTGCTTGCGGAGTGAGGCGGGCGCGGGGGCCGGCATACATGTAGTATGTAGGGGTCGACGCACGGACGGTAGGTTTTGAGTGGTGTATGAACGATCACGACGCGCGCTAGGTGCTGCGGCATGTGGGCATTCGTTTGGGCGCCAGAGCCAGAGCGAGCTGCATGTCACCAAGCAAGCAATCACCATACATGCCGCCACGCACCTGCAGCAATTGTATGCAAAGGTCGCGACCCTGCATGCTGCTGCCCCGCCCGCCCTGCTGACCCCCTCCGTCCATGCATGTCGCCTATTGTGGCGGGGCCCATGGACCTGCCGCGCCGCGCGCCGCACTCAGCGCAGGTCTTGGCGCCGTGCGTCCGTTGGCCGCGCCGCGGCGCCGCGCCGGAAGCTGCCGCGGCGGCTCCAGCGGCCCCCGGCGGCCCCACGACCTACCTGCCCTCAGTGCGGCGCGGGAGGGTGCACGCACAACGAAGTGGTACACCCACAGCAGGCAGCGGCCACGCGAGGCGACGTGCGCCACGCACCTGCTGCTGCTACCGCCGAGATCACCGAGACCGCCTCGAGCGACACGGGCGCGTACACAGCGCAGACCCGCCCCCGGCCGCAGCCACGGTCGGTGCCAGGCCTAGGCCTGATGGCTGGGGAGAGGGCCGGCGGCGCCATGCAGGCCGCCGCAAGGGCCGTTGTGTGTCATCATGGGCCGGCGTCCCCAGCCGACACCGAAGGCTGGGCGGGGGCGCTGCAGGCCCGGGTGGCGGCCACGTCCACTGTAAGGCAGGGGCCGTGCCTCGCGCGCGCCTCCCTCCGTCCCACCGTTCGCACCCATAATCCTGGGTCGTCCCTGGGTCGTCCCGCTCGTCCCGCGTGCTGCGCTGCATGTCGCGACGGAGGGGCCCTCGGCTGTGCTGTGCCGTGTCTCCTCCCACCGTCACTCGCCCCAGCCTCATCGTACGTATGCCGCCCTCGTGCCCTAACCGCTGCGGCGGCCATCTGTGCCCGCCCTGCCCCTCAGGCGCTGGGAGCAGCAGTCCGCAGCGGTAAGCGGCTGCCGCTGGTGCTTGCTTGGGGCACCCTGCTAACCCTGCGCTCGCTGCTGTGGGCCCATGGGGCCCATCGATCCAACCATCATGCAGCGCTGCACAGGTACGTACGGTACGGGGCCGCGCGCGTGCGCAGCCATTGCTGCGTGCTTAGCCCAGCAGGCCCGCTCACACAACCTCTCGCGCCGCACAGCCCTACCTGCAGTACTACTGCGACCGGTACGTAGGTTGGACGCTGCACGTCACGGCTGGTTAATTAGTTGCATCGCGCCGGGGCTGGGGCCGCGGCAGCAGGTCGGTGGGGCCTGGGTCCGACAGAGTGCTTGGGGTGGGTGAAGAAGGTAGGACCGCTAGGACGTACGGCGCTCCCGGCCGCCCAGCAGCCGTAATGAAACTCCAGCCAGCGCCTGACCGCCTGCGTCCCGGCCCCTGCCTCTACCAGGCTGACCGGCTAGACCGGCACCGCTGCCGCGCACGCGTCTGCGGCGGCCGGCTGGCGGCTGCCGACGCCGCATTGTGCGGCCAGGACGGGGCTGGCGAACCGCCAGCGCCGCGCCCGAGCCCGCTGCCGGGGATGGACGGCGCCGCCGCCACGGCCTCGTCCCGCCGGCAGAGGCGACTGGGGAGCCGGCAGCAGCAGCCTGCGGTCCGACCCCAGCAGCAGCAGCCCAGCTGCCGTCGCCCGTTCACGACCTTCAATTTCCGCTTGGCCCATCCAGGCGCTGGCGGCTCAGATTTTTAATCAGATTGTTGACCAGAAGAGTCGTGCAGTTTAAAATTTCGGGGCAATGGTTACCCTCTCAGATAGACCCTCGGCATGGGCATGTGCGTCCAGATGCATCAGGATGAGGAGGCAGCAGTGATGATGAGTTAGATGAGTGCGAGGGTAGACACGCAGGCTTGGTCATAACAAGGGTTACGAGCGTCAGGTAGGTGTGGCGTGCGTGCTGTGGGATGGGCGGGCCTGCTGGCAATGGGCGCTCGCTCCCTGCACGGCAGCCCCTGTACAACAGGGTCGAGGAGGCCGCCGGGATATCAGCAAGTCAATTAATACGCATATGGACGGTTTCTGGCGCAAGGTTGCTTTCTGAGCCCTGCTGTAACTAATAAACGGGCACATGACACTCGCATCGAAGGGACTAGTCAACTCCTTGCCTGCCCCAGCAGCGCATGCCGCACTTAACACAGCTGTCCTCACAAAAACACCTTGAAATGTGGCGCTGGCTGGGGCAGCTGGGAAGCGAGTCGCCGCGACAGCAGCGAGCGACCAAGCGACCCCCCCCCCCGCGATTGGGTACCGCGCCAGTCGCGCTGCCTGCACTGCGAGATAAAAGCATTGTAGTTTATTCATAAATAGTGGCTTGGGAAGGCGTGGGTGCTCCTGCGCTCTGACGGAAGCTGGGCCCACTGCCTCAGCAGCTACAGCAGCAGCAGGGCGCGCGCGACAGCAGGAGTGTGTTCCCTCGCCGCAGCATACTGGACAAAGCTGGCAACGCTGACTCCGTCGGCGACTAGTCTGGGTCCATGGACGAGCCTCGCTCCGGCGGCGAAGGAGGCCGCCGGGGGCGGGCGACCTTGTGGCGACGCCTGGCTGGGCGAGGGCCCAAGGGTCGCAGCCGCCGGAGCCGACGCCGCCCTCGTCCGCCACGCACACCAGCTACTCCAGCCGCCGTGACGATTGCCGTGAGGGCTCTACTGGCAGGCACAGGTCACAAGTCATGTACGCATGAAGGGACTACAACAGGAATATAACCAGGCCCATCAACCCAGCGGCAGCGAGCGGCGTAGCAGCACGCAGCAGCAGCTGCTTGCTGCAGCAGCTGCCTTTGTTCCCGCCGCACAACAGCACCAGCAAGGTGCGTGCGTGCGCCAGGGCGGGGCCTAGCTGGCCTGCAAGGGCGCCACAGCCAGGGCCGCCTGCCACCCACCAGCAGGCAGTCTAGGCCGCCGCCGGCGGGCATGCATTGCATCGAGCAAGGTCGTCGCGTATACAAACATGCCGCTAGCTAGCTGCCCCGCTGCCCCGCCCTGCTGACCCCCTCCATGCATGCCTCCCCACGTAGGCGGCTGGTGCGGGCGGCGGCGGTGAGCTGCTGGCGGGGCCCGGCAGGGGGCCTTCGCTAGCTACGGCCGCGTAACCGATTACCGTCGGGCCTCGCCTTGCCAGTGCGGCCGCGCGCCGCGATAGCCGTGAGTGGATGCCGCCGCTGCCGCTACCGCTGCTGCGGCTGCGGCTGTAGGGCGCTTTGAATCGATGTTGGCCCGGCGGAGGCTAGCTGCCCCCAGCCACAAATGCGGCACCAGGAGAGCCGGCAGATAGTGCCACAAGTAGCGGCCGGGCGAGCGAGCCGATTGACATGCGCCGCCGCGCGCTTGGTACAAGCCACCGCCACCTATCTAACTCAAGCAAGACCGGCGCCCACGCACGCGTCCCTAGCTATTGGTGCCGCCCTTCAGGCGCTGGCGGCTGCAGCCGTGTCGGCTTGCGGCGGCTCGGTCGATCGTCGTCGGCTCGGCCTGGGGGCAGCCGTCGGCGGCATCCGGTTGGGGCTAGCTTGCGGACGGACTTCTGCACCGCCCTTGCTTGCGCCATCGGCGGGGGCGGTGGCCGGGGGGGGAGGTGCGGCCGGCACTGGCTCGAGCGAGATAGGTCGGGGCCGGTGTAGGGGAGGTGGGGGGCGCCGCACGGCTGGACTGCTGATCTATCACGCGCTCGTCCGTCCGTCTTTCACTGTGCTCGGCCCACGCTCTGGCCCTCGCGACTTCCTCCGATGTTTAAGTCTCTGGCATCACTTGCTCTTCTCAAACTGCCCTCCTGTCCCCTGGCCGTTGATTGCAACGTCCCACCCAACAGGCTACGTGTGCAAGGGCGCCGCGCGCTAGCGCCGCCTAGCTACTGGCGCTGCGTGCTGCTGGCTCTGTGGCGGCCGCAGGTGTTCTTGGGGCGATTTGAGACGGACGGGAAACTTGACGTGCGGCTTGCCGCTGTATGTCTGGTCCAGCCTTGCCGGGTTTCAGGCCCCTCGCTCGACACGGCGGCGGTCCGACTGTCATTCGCCCCATCGGGCAGGGCGGCCGGCCCCGGGAGGCCAACTGTGAGGGCGCCTCTTGACTGGCACCGCTGTCGCACCGCCGCCGGCCGTCTGTCGCGGCTAAGTAGAGTGTACGTACGTACTGGGTGGCGGCCGCCGACGCCGCACTGGCTAGCTAGCTAGCTAGCCGCGCTGGGCGGCGAATCGAAGGGTACGAGCGAGGGGAGGTAGCAGCGCTGGGCCTGGGACGGCGGCGCCGCCACCTCGTGCCGCCGGCCGCCGGGTGCTGAGTAAGGGATGCGGTGGTGGTGTGGCCGCTGCAGCTGACGAGGTAGGAGGAGGAGGAGTCGCTCGCCGCTCGCTGGTACGCACCGGCGGCGGTTGTATGTTGCGGCGGTGGTTACGTGCGTGTCAGCGGCGGGCGCATGTATGGCTTGATTGCGGGGGGCATGCAGCAGCAGCAGGTAGGGGCCCAAGGGGTATGTGGGCAGGTGTCTGCATGTGCCGTCTCTGCGTGCCGCATAGCGTGCCGGTGTGTTCCAATGCGCACCGATAGATGTAACGGGCATCAGTCAGTTAGGTAGGGTGATGCATGCAGGCCCTGGTGTCCAGTTGGTGGGAGCTCCTGAGCGAGGCCCACCGGCCGGTAGGACGCACGCACGAGTCAGCCAACCAAGGCGGGGCTAGGAACGAAGGCGGCCCGCCTACCTCTTCCACCCCTGCCCAAGGGGGAACCAGGGGGAACCCCCCTTCATTTTTCTATAACACGGTGGCGGATGGAGGCAGGTGGTCGCAAACCCTGGATGCCCCCCCTTCATCCACCCCAGGCGGCCCTGCCCCGGGTACTTATTTTTACTTAAGCAGTCAGGGAGAGAGTGCGGCCTGGATTTGTAGCATGTATTCTTGCTGAAAATTCTGGTCGCTCCCTGCACGGCAACCTTGCTGTTACGACAGCGACGGAAAGCACCCACAGGGATTATTGCAAACAGTTGGATACTTAACATGAAAGGTATGGGGCCAAACTGCAGCGTTTCAGGCCCAGAAACCGACCCTTGCAGCGACTCGCTACGAGCACTTTCTGCTGCCTAGCTACCTCTGTAGCGCATGCCGCACTTAGCACAGCTAGAAGTCTTCAATAAAATAAATACCACGACGCACGGCGCTGGCTGGGGCAGCCGGTCAGCGAGTCGCCGCGACAGCAGCGACTAAACTCGGCGGGCGAGCGACCCGCTAAATGGGTAACAGCGCCAGTCGCGCTGCCTCACCTCGAGATACCAGCATACGAGTTTATTTATATATTCTGGCCTGCTGAGAAGTAAGGCCCGGCTGCTGCTCCTGCGCTATGACGGAAGCTGGTCCCACTCCCTCGACAGCAGACAGTCTGGGCCGATGGGCGAGCCTCGCTCGCTCCGGCGGCGAAGGAGGCCGGGACCTTGGCGGCGACGGCGGGGCGCGGGCCCAAGGGTCGTCGCAACCGCCGGAGCCGACGCCGCCTTCGTCCGCCACACCAGCTACTCCAGCCGCCGCGACGATTGCTGTGAGGGCTCTACTGGCAGGCACAGGTCAGCAGGCCGATCAACCCAGCTGCAGCTGCGTAGCAGCAGCAGCAGCAGCAGCAGCTACTGCAGCATCCTCGCCCGCACGCCAGCAGCTTCTAGCGACAGCTCGGTTTACGCTGCAAGGAACAGCTACGGCCGAGGCGGACACAGCCGCAAAACCAGCAACTGTAGAGGTTACAACGCCTCCGACCACGGCGGCGCCGCCAGCCACCGCCAGCCACGGCGGCGCCGCCAGCGCCGGCGGCATCCGCTGCGCCTCCTGCGCCTGCCCCTATGTGCACCGCACCGGCAAGGCTGCTGGAGCCGCCGGCTTCTTCTCGCACCCGGACCGAACCTGGACCTGCCACCCGTGCTGCAAACGCAACCTATCCAGCCACGGCTTCTACGGCCCGCCCGGCACGAGGAGCCTGGCGGAGGCGGGCGGCAGGGCATGCGAGGCGTGCGGTGCAACGCAGTCCCACGAGTGGCGCCGCCACCCCACGGAGCTGGGGGCGTACGTTTGCCGTGCTTGCTTCTCGACACAGCTGTTGCGGCAGCGCGACCGCGTGGCAGAGTCCGAGGCGGATGGCAGCGCCGGCCATGGCGGCTCCAGCGCTGCCGTGCACGGCGGCGCTCAGGGTGGCGGAGCAGCGGATGAGCAGGGCCGATCAGGCGCCGGAGCAGGGCTGCAGGGCAGCGCTGCGTCCCTTGCGGCCGTGCCTGAGCAGCAGCCCGGCACGAGCCGCCGCCGCCAGCGGCCTGCGGCCAGCGGCGGCGCCTCTGACGGTGGCGGTGGCGAGAGCGACGACAGTAGTGGTGAGGGGGGCCCAGCGCAGAGCCGGCGGCGGCGGCAGCACCAAAGCTCCGGCGCAGGGCCGCAGGCGGCGGGGCTGCTCCCCGCGACTACGGCTGCCCAGCAGTGGAGTCCGCCGCAAGCAGGGCCTAACAGCAGCGCCGCCAGGCGCCGTCAGCCGCCGGCGTTCCTTGGTCACCCCCGCCTCGCCGCTGACGTGTCACCGCTGGCCTTCACCGCGCCGCCGCGGCGTGCCGCGGCGGCTGCCGCCGACGCCGCTATCTCGAGACTACTGAAGGAGCGGCTGCCTGTTGTCGCCGGCCGGGGGACGGTGGCGGCCGCGGTCACGAGTGGGAGCGAGGAGCCAGGCTCGGATGCGTCTGAGCACAGCAGCGAGGAGGGCCAAAGCGGCGGCAAGGGTGGCGGCGACGGCTGCGGCAGCCCGGCAGCTGCAGTGTGGGCGCCGCCAGCCAAGCGGCGACGTCGCACGACGGCATTCGTCTCATTGGGCCAAGCGGCCGGCAAGGCGGCGGCGGCGCCGCCGGCCGCAGCAGCTGCTGCCGCGAGCGGTTCTGATGGCCTGCGCTGCTGCTGCGAGTGCGGCACCACGGAGACGCGGCGCTGGCTGCCGCACGTCACACGGCCGGGCGAGGCGGCGTGCGAGCGCTGCCACAACCGACGCCGGCTGACGGGGTCCTACGGCGGCAGGCAGCCGTCTTCATCCCCGCCGCCGGGCGCCGAGGCCCTGCGCTGCGCCTCCTGCGGGGACGCCTACGTGCACCGCACCGGCATTGCACCGAATGGCTTCTTCTCGCACCCCGACCGCGCCTGGACCTGCCACGGCTGCTGCTGCGCCAACCTGTCCATCCGCGGCTTCTACGGACCGCCCGGCACGCGCAGCCTGGAGCAGGCGGGCGGCCGGGCGTGCGCTGGCTGCGGCACGACACAGTCCCGCGACTGGCGGCGGCACAAGGCGGAGCTAGGGGCGTACCTTTGCACCAGGTGCGGTCGCCACTGCACGGCCGCCGCCGGCGGCCCCAAACAGCAGCAGCCGGCGGCTGCCGCAGCCGCAGTCTCACCGGGTAATGCAGGTGTGCAAGAGTGGCGGGCGCCTGCTGCGGGCAACGGTGACGACGGAGGGTGGGAGAGGCAGCGGCTGTGGCTGCGGCAGGTTCGCAACTCCACGGCGGCTGCGGGCCGTGTTGCGCCTCGCAGTGCCTTCTTAGCCGGTTGCTCCCAGCTCGGTGCGGCCCCGGCGGCGCCCGCTGGTGCCGGCGTCCCGCTGACGGGGCATCGGGCGGTGCCCGACAGCGCCGCTGGTCGGGAGAGCCAGCTGCCAGCGCAGCCAGCCAAGCGCCACCGTCAGCGGCACGGGGAGGCGAGAAGTGCGGGAGCGGCTGCCGACGGCGACGGCGGCAGCGATGACACAAGCGACGACGACGTCCCGCTATCGGCCTTGGCTTCGCCGCCCAAGCAGCCCAAGTTGCAGCGTGGCCCGTGGCGGGGCCTGCAGCCGCGTGCGGCACCGCGCGGCAGCGGCGCCGCCGACAGCCCGCATCGCACGTCCACGGCGGCGGCACCTGCTGGCGGCGCCGTCGGGGCCGGGGCCGGGCAGCCGGCTGGCGGTGCCGCCAGCGCTGCAGGAGCAGCAGCGGCGTCACCGGAAAAGGTGCAGGGCCTACACGGCTCGGCAGCAGCAGGCGGGGGCCGCGCGAGGGCGGCCGCAGCCCGCGAGGCCGCCACCGCCGCAGCCCGTCGCTGCTGCGAGTGCGGCTCGAGCCAGTCGCGTCGATGGCCAGCGCACAGTGAGCAGCTGGGCGAGGTGACCTGCGGCCGCTGTTATGACCGCCACAGGAGGACAGGGTCCTACAGCCGCCAGCAGCCGTCCGCGCCGCCGCCGCCAGGCGCCGACGGCATCCGCTGCGCCTTCTGCGGGGACGCCTACGTGCACCGCACCGGCAACGCGGCTGGGACCAACGGCTTCTTCTCGCACCCGGACCGCGCCTGGACCTGCCACCTGTGCTGCTTCAATAACCGCTGCCAGCTCGGCTTCTACGGCCCGCCCGGCACGACGAGCCTGGCTGGGGCGGGCGGCCGGGCGTGCGGCGACTGCGGCACGGCCAAGTCCCACGACTGGCGCCGCCACCCCACGGAGCTGGGGGCGTACCTGTGCCGTGCCTGCAACCGCTTGCGCGGCCGCAGCGCCGCGCGGGCTCCGGTGCCCGACACGCAGGCAGCAGCAGCAGCAGCAGGCCTTACCGCCACGGGCATAGCGTCAGCGGACGGTGGCGCTGCCGGGCCCTCCGGTGGTGGCACGGGAGCAGCCGCAGCAGCCGCAGCTGCTGCGGTGGCTCCTACGGCGCCGGCTGCGCTGGCGTCGTCTGGCTGGCACCTGAGGCCGCCTGCCAGCGAGGGCGGGGCCGCGGCCGTTGGGCGGGCAGCCGCGGGCGCGGAGGCGTTGGAGGCAGCAGCCCCGGCCAACGCGGAGAGAGAGGCAGCCCAGGGTGCGGTGGCGGAGGCGGAGGCGGCCTCGGGCGCACCGGAGGAGGCGTCCCCGCCGACGGAGGCCGGCGGCAGCGGCCGTGGCGCGACCCAGCAGGCGCTAGCAGCAGCCAGCAGCGGTGCTGCGGAGGCAGCGGTGTCAGCAGCGGAGGCCGAGCCGACGGCCGCCCACCTGCCGCGCCGCCCTGTGCAGCGGTCGGCTGCGGAGGTTGCGGAGGGCAGTGAGCCCTTCACGCCGCCGGTCGCCGGGCCGGCAGCGGTGGGCTCTGCCGGGGCCACGCTAGGGGACCCCGGCGGCGCCGGCAGCGCGTACGCCAACGCGCGAGAGGCCCGGGTCTTGCTGTCGCCCGCAGAGCCTGGCCCCAGCAGCAGTCCTGCGCAGCAGCAGGCGGCGGCGCGTGGGAAGGTGCGGACGGGGCCTGTGTGGATGAGGAGGGTGTGTGCTGCCGGGTGGCCTAGGCCGAGCGACGCTAGATGTGGCCGGGCCAGGAACTTGGCCGTGACCTACGCAACGGGCCGGGCGCCCTGGGGAGGTGCCCATGGCGCTGGGGAGGTGAGGGCTGTCGGCTCAGTGCCTGTCCTACCGGCCCCTCATTCCTGCCCGGGCATGCAGCAGGCGGCGACGTCGATGCCCGGCGCCGGCCCCAGCGGGCCCGGCAGCAGCCTGCTCCTGCCGCTTGCCTCTGGTCCACAATTGGATCTGGGGCTGGATCTAGACTTGGAGCTAAGCCTGGATCCAGATCAGCCACACGTCAGCCGCAGCCGCAGCGGCACGGCCCAGGTGCGAGGGCGGCGTGAGCCAGGGCAATTGCGGGCTGACCCATGGGTCCTTTCCAGTCACACACGGCGGTGTTGCCTAATTCTAATCACACGCGTCGCCCCAAACCCCGCCCTGACCGTCATCGCCCCAGGTGGCGTGGCCCACGCCATCGACCGCGCTCGCGCCGACGCCAGACCCCGCGCCACTGCCAGCAGCCACGCCGAGCGCTGTTGGGACCCCCGAGCGGGCAGCAGCCGCATGCGTGGTGTCGGGCACCGACGACGACATCGAGCAGGGCAGCGTCGGCCGGCAGGCGTCTGGGAGCCTACTGGAGCTGCGGCGGGTGCTGGAGGCCACGCCGGCGCCGGCGCCACACGGCACTGGGCCAGGGGTGCCCCCAGCTGCAGCGCCACGGCAGCGGCAGCCCGGCGTGGGCGTGGCTCTGGGCCGCGCGCTGCAGGCGTTGCAGGGGCCGGGGGCGGAGCCGGGCGCGCGGCCTCACCCGGAGCCCCAGCCCGGTTCGCGCGCCGCGGCGCCGACCGCCGCCCTGCCTGTGGCCAACGGCAGCGGTCCCGGCCCCATCGCAGCGCCAGCGCGGCCGCGGCCAGGCCCGTCGCTCGCACCCGCCGCTGCCGAGGCCGCTGCCGGGCCCAAGCAACGCACGGCCCCGGGAAAGGGGCCGCGGGCGTGTGACGGCGGCGCCGTCCCTCCGTTGGCCACGATGGCCCGCGGTGAGGCGGCGCCCGCAGCAGCAGCGCCGGGGCCGCAGCAGCAGTCCGCAGCAGAGGGGCCGGAGGCGTCGCTCTCCAGCCGGCCAGCTGCGCGGGACTACCCTCGGCGAGGGCTGCGCTGCATAGCGCTGGCTGCTGCGGCGGCCGGGTCTTGCAAGGGCGCGCTGCCGCCGCCGCAGGGCCGCGCTCCAGGCAGCAGCGGGTCCGCCGGCCCGTTGCCCGCAGCGGCAGCAGAAGGGCGGCCTGGGCCGGCGGCACCGCAAGATGCGGCTGGGGACGCAGGGGAGCCCCTGGCGGAGGCGAGCGCTGCTCCCTGCAGTGCTGTTGCTGCCGGGCCCAAGCGCTGTGCCGAGTGCGGCAGAGGGCACGCGGCCAAGTGGTACGGGCACAAGGCGCGGCCGGGCGAGGTGACGTGCAAGAGGTGCTACAACCGGCACTACAAGACCGGCTCCTACGACCCACGGCCGGCGGCTGACGCGGGTCCGGTGGCGCAGGGGCGGGCCGCAGCGGCGGCGGAGGATGCAGATGAGGTGCAGGAGAAGGAGGAGGAGGGCGTGACGAGAGCCGCCGCAGCGGCAGCCGCGGCTTCCCCCGCAGCCGCGCAGGTGTCGCCAGCCGACATTGAGGCCTGGGTGCGGGCGCTGGAACTCCGGGTGGCGGCCGCGGCCAAGGTGGGTGAGGCGCTGCGTTGCGTGTTGCATTGAGCCCCCCGCTCCTCGGGCTGCCTGCCTGCAGCGTACACGTGCGGCCCGGCATGCTTGCACCTGCTGTCCGCACCACGCCGCGTCGGCTTTCCTGCCCGCCCTCGCCAGGCCCTGGCGGCTGCGACGGCGGCTGCGGCTGTCGGCTCCGGGATGAGCGTGAGCGCGCTCAGGCCGGCCTGGGAGCAGGCTGCGGCGGTGAGGCACCGGGCAGGGAGAGGAAGAGCGCTGTCTGGGGCCTGAGGCCTCGTGTGTTTGGGTATCGGTAGGCTTCACACCCCCGGGGAGTAGTCGGATACCCACCACGGCGCTGCATGCCTCTGACCCTCTCATGCACTCGCTCCCCCACGCACTAGCTACCTCATGCACCCTTCTCGCGCCTGGCCCGCGCCACGCAACCACAGGCCCTGCTCATGGGCGACAGCTGCCTCCGCTGGCTCGAGGTAAGGGTGAGGGCGTGAGGCGTGGGGGAGCTGACGGTGGGACACAGCACGCCTCACAGCGCCTCCGCCTCTGACTTCCGTCCATCGCACATACACCTCACATCGCCCTCCCTTCGTGCCCTCCACTTGGTCCCTTCCTCTGCCCAGGCCCACGTGTGGCGCCGCCCCCTGGCGCTGCTGCTGGGCCCGGCCGCCGAGGCGTGGGGCCTGGACCGGGACGGGCCGCCGCCGGGGCTGGAGCCGCGGCAGCAGGTGGGGCCGGGGGGCGCAGGCTTCGTTCTTGAGAGGCGTTCCTGGTGCCATAAGAAAGACTTGTAGGGGCTGTAGCCTTTCTTCGACCCTCTTTCGGCCGGGGTCTCCAAGTACACATGTGCACACCTGTGTGCCCCAATCCCTCTCGCTCTCAGGCGGACTGGCACGTCTGCCGCGCCACCGTGTGTCGCACATGGGTGGCGACCGCCGATGCCGCGCTGGTCGCCGAGCACGGCGATTGGGGCGGGAGCGGGTCGTCGGCACCAGGAGCCGCTGCTGCGGACGGCGGCGCCGCAGCCGCCCTCCCGCCAGCGGCACTTGAGGAGCACGCAGCCGGCGGCCCGACCCCTGCGGCCGTCGCGCGCTTCCAGTTCGTCGTCGCGGGCTTGGCCCAGGCGCTGGCGTCACACCTGCGCGGGACGGCAACACGGCAGTTGCCCGACGGCGGAGCGCTCCGTACGGTGGAGGCGGGTTTGGACGACGGGTCGGCGGTGGCGGCTGTGGTCGCGGAAGGCCTGCGGCTGGCGCTGAGGGTGGGCGCCGTGCCTCCAGCCGAGGGTGACGGCACCGTGGGCGACGGCAGCACCGCGCTCGGCTGCTGCTGCTGGGGGCCCCTGGCGCTCGTGCTGCCGGCTGCCGGCTCGAGTCTGGCGGTGGCGCCGGGTGTGGCGCAGCTCCCACTCTTCCCCCTGAGGGCCGCTGCCGCCAGGGCTGGCAGCGGGTGGGGTGGCTGGGGCTCGGCGGCATCGGAGGTGGTGGTGGCGCCGGGCAGGGTCGTGGGCATTGGCGGCGCCTAGCCATCTAGGGCGGGTCGGCCGCCGGGGTCGGCACAACGCGTACGTTTGCGGGGCAGCCAGCAGCCTAGCCGCGAGCGCACACCGCATCTCATCAGCAGCGCGGCGGCGCCGTGGCTTGCAACTGGGCTGGGCCGCTAGCGCCCCGGCTGCCGGCGTGCTGCCGCGTGGTTGGCTGGTTGGCGGCAGGGAGGGAATGGGAGTGGGGGTACAGCGGGCTTGGCGCTTCATTGATGGGTGTAGGGCGACCAGGGGCCCGGAGCCATCCTTGCGCCCTGCTGCCTGTCCCCGGCCCGGGGGCAGTAGTGGGGACGGAGCGTTCTTCATGCGCCCGGAGTGGCGGCACCTGGCCCCTGCCCTGGCACCTGGCAGGCGCGTGTGCCCTCCTCTGACTTCCACGCTGGTTCTATCTACAGTGCAAACGCACGTGTGGGAGCGCTGACCCGGTAGGTTCCGTGGGCCCCGCATTGGCGAGCCGGGCCTGGTGGTGGTGGTGGTGGTCTCCCACCGCATGCTGCTGCGGTGGGGGGTGGGTTGGCGCCGGTCCGCTACACACGCATTGTCATTCATCGGGGGGCGCTGCAGCAGGGGCAGCGGGGGCGGCCATGCCTGGGCCCCTGCCGCAACGGCAACAATGGGTCGTTTGGTTGGCGGCGAGAGCGAGTGCGTGCGTGCGGCCTGGCACGCGCGGTAGCTAGATAGGGTGCAGCTGCTAAGCGTACCGATCGATCCCGCACGGGATCGGCACTTGTGGGGCTTCATGGGGTTGCTCGTTCGCTGTGCTGTGCTGGAATGGAATGAATGCGATGCACGGGGTATTCGTTGCTGCGGGGCGGAATGTGGATCCTGCGGTTGGGGGGTTGGCGGTGGCTGTTGGGAGCTGTTCATGGAATAAGAATGAATGGGGCTACATCTGACCCTCCGACGTCAGGGGTAAGGAGCAATCCGTAGTGGGTGCTTGGGACGGACGCGATGGGCCCCGTGTCGCTTTGGCTGATGGTGCATGCATTTTTGTTACAGCAGGACTACGCCGGAGGCCCAGCAGAGGGCCCAGTTATGTAGGTGGGCAACGCGCGGCCCGACACATGCCCGCGTGCCGCTGTTATGGAGCGTTGCCCCCGCCCGATGGGGACGTGTTTGTCTAAGTGTACATGCATGCGTAACAACCCACCAACCAATCGCTAAGCACCCAATCATGAACTATCATACCATACCAAACCATGCATCGCAGCAAGCACGCCCACCTACAACAGCGCAACAAACAGCTAGCGCGGTGCACGCGCCCAAACGGCCGCACGCGTTAGCTAGGCCAAGGGCCAGGCAGGCGTTCGCCCCGAGCGACCCGCCCCCGCATGGATCCGCTTCCCAGATGCCGAGGCCGCCTTCCTCTTCCTCGTACGTACGCCTCGTCCTCCTCGTCGTCGTCATCGTCGTCGTCCAATGCAGCAAACCAACAAAAAATGACAGTGCCGCCGCCCTCGCCCATCGGTACCCAGAGTCGGGGAGTGCGAAAGAATGGTGGCCCCAGGCCACGGCCTGGCCCGACCCAGTGCTCGTGGCCCGGCTAGGGACCTAAGGGTTGCGCTGAGGCGGCGCCGGCATGGGCTGCTCCTCACACGGGGCCTGCCTGGCCCCGCAAGGCGCACGAGCCAGGCAACCTCGTCCCAGCGGGCACCCTGCCCAGTTCCCAGCAAGCAATACGCACAGCTAGGGCCTTCGGCGGCCACTTAATCAGCCAGCTAGCAACTAACGCAACCCACGCCATGCGTAGCCCTCGCCATCTCAGCGACGCGCGTGCGTGCGGTGGCGCGCCATGCCTCCTTTGTCGCTTGGCTCCCACAAGCGCACAATCAAGCACAGCCCACAAGCGGAACCGGGCGTAGCACCGTTGGCCACCACCTCAAAATGCAGCTCCCCCGTTCCTCCCGCCCATGTACGACGCCAGTCCCGCGGCATGACTGACACAATGAATGCGCACGACCAGCCAGCATAGCACGCAGGAGCGCCAGCTGCCGCCAGCTCTTCCGCACACACGCATTGCCGAAAGCAAGCCCCCGCCGCAGCAGCTCCCCAGGATGGTTACCAAAGGGCAGATTGGGTTGGGCCTTGCGGTACGGCCTTCGCGGGATTGCGTTTCGGGGGGCCCGCCGCCCTCGGCCACCGCCTCGCCAGCCGCCGCTTTAAGTAAGAGGCAAGAGCGCACGCCCTTGTCCCAAGACAGAGCAACGACGCCGGGATGTGGCTCCAGCGTGCATGCCCGCCCGGGAGAGACGCATGCCCAGAGATCCGTCCAAAGAACGCATTGCTGACAGCAGAACAACAGCGGCCGTCCAGGGATGCCATCGGTCACGTGGGCGGCGGCCCCCACAACCAAGTAGCACATGCATACGTACCAAGCCACACAACACACCACGGGCCGGCCTAGGACGTAGCAGCTATGCACAGCCCTCGCTCCAGGTAGGCGCGCACGCATCGTGCGCCCGCACGCCGGGCGGCCACGCGCTCGCTCGTGCTCGTTGCGGCGCGCACGCACGCCGTGCATGCATGCGCACTGCTGGGCCGCCGCTGCCGCGGGCAGCACCTACCGCACCGCCACGCCGTCTGGTCGGCTGCAGGGCCGCCGCGTCCTAGCAACCTGGCCGGCCACACTACGTCCGGCGCGCGCTCACTCGCTCGGCTCAACTCTAGTCTGTGGAGCACGCGCGCATGCACATGCCGCCCTCAAGCGTCCTCAAGCGCTGGTCGAACGGCCCAAGGAGCGCCCGTGGCGGCGACCGCCGCAAGGGTCGCTGCAGCGCGTGCGCTTGGCTCGCCTGCTGCTGTGCGGGTCTCAAAACGAAGACGGCGCTCGTGGCCACGGCCACGCACGCCGCCCGCCGCGCCGCCAAGGCAAGCACAGCAGTCAACCCGAAGATGACGAATCAAACAACACATCTGGACCAACTAACACGTGAAACGAACACGGGGGGCGGAGAAGTACGTGCACGCAGGACGTCCCCACACATGCGTACACATGTTTGTACCCACTCACTTTGAACACATTTCTTGGACCCACGACCACACACGTTCTTGATGTACCCACCCAGCAGCCATCCAACCGGTGTGCGACAGTGCCAGCAGTGGTTGCGGGGCTGCTGGCATCGTCGCAGCAGCTACAGTAGCTGCTGTTTCGCCGCCAGGGCCTCCCACAAGTACCGCAAGTGACAGAGGCGACATACCGGCCCAGACGGCCAAGCCCAACGCAACCAATTGACAAAAACGCGCCACAGACAGAGAGACGCAATGCGCGTAGAGCACACCTGCCAGCAGCGCCAGCCCCAGCAGCACCAGGAGCGCCGCACGTGCACACGCACCGAGATGGCTTACACAGACGCAGGCCCACACAGGCCCACGCAGGCCCACGCAGGCCCACGCAGGCCCACACAGACCCACGCATGGGCATGCCTACCGGCACACCACCGATACTGCCGGCAGACGCGCCGCTGCAATCTCATTGCGGCCGCCAGATGCTACCACAAGTACAGCAGAGCTGGTGGTACCGGCGGTGTACAATGCAACAACCAAAAGTACCCATGCATGTCGAATTCGCCAAGCCCCCCCCCCCATGACGTACGCCTTGTGCCGCTGCGGCGGCCATACGAGCCACCGGCAGCTGGGGGTGTGCCGCCGCTTAGATTGGGCGACGGCGCCGCCAACCAAGGCTCGCTGCTGCTGCTGCCTGCACCGAAGCCGCCGGAAACACGCCTGCGCGTTCTGCGGGTCAGAGGCGGGCCGCCGCCTGCTGCCGTTGGCGCCGCCGGCACAGCCGCCGGCACCGGCTGCCCCAATCGGCTCACCTCGTACTCGCCTACTCGCGCGATGGCGGCTGCGGCTGCGGCGTGTAGCGGTGCCCGCCGGTCTCCTCGTCCGCAATGCACGCCAGGAACGTCCCAGAGCCGTCCAAGGCGAGCCGGCGCACACGTAGCTGCGGCGGCGAGGTGTCGTACACGCCGCCATGCCGCCCGGGCGAATGCTCCTGCTGCGAGGGCGGCGGCGAACGTGACGCCGCACTGGCGGCGGCGCACAGCTCCCGGGGCTGCTGCTGGCCCGCTGGCTGCGAGTTGCGCGGCAGAGGCAGCTGCAGGGGCAGCTGCTGGAGCAGCGGTAGCAGCGGCGGGGACGACTGCAGCCGCGGCAGCTGCGGCAGCGGGCCGCCGGCGCCGGCGTCTCCCCCGTCGCCGCGCTCCGCCGCCTCCTGCTGGCACCGCCGCAGATTCCACAGCAGCAGCTCGCGCTGCCGGGCCAGGCACCGCTCCAGCGCGAGCGCCTGCGGGCGGAGGCGGCAGCAGGCGCGCATCAGCAAAACCGCCGCTGGAGCCAATCAAGACCGACGCAAGCAGCGACGCAAGCAGGCAAAGGCCACTCAAGTGCGCAACTGCATCCGATGCATCCGTTGACATATTCATGTCACGGCCGCAGCAGGCGCTCCTGCCGCATGGCGTGGTTTCTAACCAGCAGGGCCCATGCCCATCCACCTAGCTAACAGCGAAAGAAGCGGCACGGTAAGCTAGATTTTAGCTAGGGTTGCGCAGGCTGGCCTGCTGGGCGTAGCTAGGGGAAGGCTGGCTCCGGCAAAGCAAGCAAGCAAGCAGGCAGGCAAGCAAGCAAGCAAGCGCACACCTGCTCGTGCTGCTCCTGGACCGCCTCCAGCTGCCGGAGCTGCTCCTGCTGCTCCACCTGCAGAGCCCGCAGCCGCAGCTGCTGCGGCGTCGGCGGCGAGGGCAGCGGCTGCGGCCGAGCCTGCGGCCGAGCCTGCGGCGAGGGCGGCGGCGACTCCGCTGCACCCGCAACCTGCATCGCCTCCCTCTCATCAGCTGCCGGCATGCCGCCTGCCGCGGCCTCCGGCGACGCAGCCACAGCCTCCTCCGCAGCCGCAGCAGCCTCCGCAGCAGCCCAGGGCTCCAGTTGCGGCGCTTGCCGAGGCGGCTGCGGATGCGCCAGAGGCTCTGGCTGCCCCGCCGCTGACGGCGGCGGCCACTGCAGGTTGAGAGGCGACGCGGCCGCCGCCGCTACGTCGCCCATAGCACCACCGTCAGAGGCAGCCGTGGCAGCAGCGGCAGCCAGGTCCGCAGGTGGCGACTGCTGGGGGAACTGGAGCTGGGTGAAGGCACCATGTGCTGGCAGCGGCGGTGACAGCGCCCCGCCACCCCGGGATGGCTCAAGCGCGTCAACCGCTCCGTCCAGGACTGGAGTCGTGTTGCCATCGCCAGCACCGCCAGCGGCGACGACGGCAGCGGCGACGGCAGCTGCGGCCATGGAGACCGCTGCGGCAGCTGCGGCGGCCGCCGCCGCCACGGTTCGCGGAGTACATGGCGGCGACGGCGGCGCCGCTTGGGCTTGCTCGTCGTCGGGCGGGCCAAACAGGGCCGAGTAGCCTAAGCCGCCGCCGGCGCCGCCGCTGCTGACGCCGCTGTCTGTGACGCTGCCGCGGCCGAACACGCTGGAGGCACGGGCATCCCATGTGCCGCCGGTGAACATGGTGGTCGCACTGGCTGCAGCGAGCGAGCATAGCGGCTGGGCAGTGGCCGCGCGCTCGTAGCGAAGCTGTGTGTGCGCGACCTTGCATGCCGCCCTGTGCGTCTCATACTCCGGGTAGGGCGCCTGGCCGTCCTCCGCCTCGCACCTCCTGCGCTTGAGGTGTGCAGCTGTGGCAGGAACGGCGCCGTGACCGGGCGCGCTGCCATCGTGCCGTCTGGGGCGCGCTGCGGCAGTGTTGGCCATGCCATCACGGTTAGTCGCCGTCAGCGGCTTGGGCCAGCCGTGCGGACCATCGTGCTCAGCAGCAAGACTTCCAAGCTTTACGTGCAAAGCGGACTCGAGGATTGAACGCATCGTCGCAGCCTGCGGTGGCATCATTAGGACCCAGTTTCACAATGTGCGGGAAGTCACATCCGGCTGGTGCAGGTTGCAGGACGCACGGGCGCGCACATGTTCGTGCACTGCCCGTGCACACGAGATGCAGGAAGCGCCCAAGAGCAGCTGAGAAATATCTAACCTCCTGAAACCGCGGCGACCGTCAGGAGCCTAACTTTAGGCTCCTATGGCCACGTGGGGTAAGAACAAACTTGCCTGCTGACATAGGCCCTCCAGCGACATGCCAAGCGTGTACACGAGCACGAGCTGCGATGCCAGTTGGTCGTGCAGCGCGACGAGAGTGGCCCTTCCGCACTTGCCGGCGCCTTCCTCACGCGTGTTCAAGGACACCATTCCACAATCGACTTCTAGCTTCAATGCGGCTCAAGTCGGAGGCATCGAAAGAGTCCGCTTGCTGCTTCCTGCTGTCCTTAATCCCCTGCTTGAGCGAGCGGCTGCTGTATCATCTGCATCAATAATGAGTCTCAGTTTGAGCAGGCGGCTGGGAAGGTAGGCTCACGCAGAGGTTCAAGCCAATTAAATGTTCTGGTGTCCAGCCTGGTGTCCAGACAAGGGCATTAAAGCAGGTAACTAGTGCCAAGTATTATTGCTCGCATAATGTGCTGACTGAATGCTGGTGTCATAGTAGCTGATGTGAGCGCTCAGCGCTGCAGTGACACCGTGGCTGTACGGCGAAACACATACACGTCGCCTACCTCCCCCCGGCCCCGCCACTCTCTCAAATGTGCTAAGAGAGCAGCGCATCCCCGCTATGATCGGCCCTTCCTATGAGTGCGCGTGTGGCGTATTGTTTGGACCAAGATAGGAAGGAGGAGCAAAAGTGCGCATGTCCATGCAGCTCCAAGGAGTTCAGTTTGTCAGTTAATCATAAGCTCGAACGAAGCCAAAGAAGGAATATAGCTCAAATAATTTCCACACGTCGTCGTCGTTAGGCACATCAGGCCTGATGAGGAGCCCGCGAGTAGGACAGGGCACTGATGAGGAGCCCGCGAGTAGGACAGGGCATATGCCAGCTCCTCTCGGCAAGGGGGGCCATTCGAGCTGATGCCTCTGCTACTAATGGATCGCCGAGGTCTCGGGGCTCGGACGCTCAGTGTCCCCGGTTTCAACGTGTGTGGGTTTACCCGATTTGTGTAACACATCTTCCACGGCGCGGACATGACACGATATGCCAAAGGTGTTACAGGTTGAGTTGGTTGGGTTTTGCTGCTGAGGATGAGGATGCAAGCCCGCACCCCACGCGCAGCAGTAAACGTCCCTCCGCACGCGCGTCGCTGCTGGCGCGCCCCCGGCGCGCCTTGCCCAAATGAGCCTCAGTCGCCGTCCGTCCCTGGCAGCCTTGACGCCGCACACCTCATCTTCCTATGCCTCCTTCTCATCTATCGTACAGCCGTACATATCAGGGGCGTTCTCACGCACTGCGTGTGTGCAGTTTGCTCAAATCAGGCGGCCATGGGACGCATCTACGCAAACACAGCTCGGCTGGCCTGTAAGCCCGCCTAATACAGGCAGGCCCGGCGAGCTCCGATCAACCAAGCCGCGGCGCCGGCCCTCTACTGGCACAGGCGCCCGACAGCCAGCGGCGGACAGGGCTCGCCTCTATGGGCAAGCCCATGCACAACAAGACTCAGTAACAAGACTCAGCAACAATGTCTACACGACAGGCAGCCACGCCGACCTTTCGTCACCAGTTGATGCATGCTATGCTATGCTATCAACGCAAACCGACCGACCCAGTGGCGGCGCCGCAGCTGCAGCAGCGAGCGCAAACGCATGCGGGCCCCCGCTGCTGCTGCCTGGGCAGCAGCTAGCAGCCATCACGCACCAACAATAATCATCCCGAAACATTATTAAGCAGGACCCTGGCCACCTGCAGCGCCCGCCGAGGCAGGCCTGGCAGGACGCGGCAGCAGCCGAGGGTGCCGTGCTGTTGAGTTGTTCGTTGTCCAGTGCCTCCCGGCAATCCAGGTTTCAAACCGTCGACCCGAGCTACTTCAGCCCGCGCGTTGCGCCTACGGCGTTGGCCGTTGGGTCCCGCCGCAGCCGGCTCGGACACGTCAGCGCACGCAAGCACCAAACGCGCGCACACACACGCGCATGTACCTTTTCCTGAACACATGCTCACACAAGTCAACTAACACACAAGGCGCCTGCCCTGGCTCACATTCCAGGCAGGTGGTACTGCAGTGCTGCAGGGCCCGTCCTTCTGCCTCCTGTCCTTGCCCCGCTTCCTGCCGGCCGACTCGCTACCCCGGCCCTTTCGGGGTCTCAGCGGAGCAGAGATGACAGCTAGCGTAGCTGCCGTATAGTACCAGGCAGGTGGCGGGGGCTCGGCTGTCCTGCTGCCTGCCGTACTAATCAACACCTCAACACTCAACGCAACACTCCAGCCCGCCACCAACCACAGCGTAGTGGCACCACCTCGCTCCAGGGTGCGTCAAAAGGATCCAATCCACGCAGCATGCATGCGTCACACAACGCAACTTTATCAACGTGCAGGCCGACCCCGCCCTTCCATGAATGGAGGTATAACCGGTCTTGCCATTCCCACGCCCGCAGCTGCAGCAAGCGCTCTAGCTAGCCCACACGCACCCAACGACCACCGCAGCAACCGTAAGTACGTACGCACCCGCCCTGCCTGCTGCGCGCGAGGCACAGGCAGCCCGCACACAAGAGCGGCATCAATCATCAACGACCAACAGCCTCCGCCGGCAGCAGCACAACGCCCACGCCGCGCGGCACCGCCGTACAACTGCAGTACATCTGCCGTACATCTGCAGTACATCTGACGCACAGCATGCAGCGGGGCATGAGCCCCTGCCTCACGGCAGCCGCTGCGACTTGCGAGAGCCTACATGGATTGCTAGACGACCAGCCACCCACCTGACATACGCACATGCCAGCGGGCACGCAGAACGCCCTCGACATTCTCCTCTCCCGCTAGGCCGCCGCCGGGAAGGACGCCACAGCAATACGGCCCCCGAGGCCGCTCGGCACGCCGGCAGCCATTCGTCTGTCGCGGCCGCGGAAGGACGCCTCTCGCGATCGCGCGCAAGCAGCAGCTCAGCGGAAGGGGTGCTCCAGCTCGTAGCTCTCCCGGGCGAAGTAGTAGCTCTGCGCCCGCTGCAGCTCGGCGCTCAGCGTCAGGCTGCCCCTGGCAAACGCCGCCGCCGCCAGCGTCGCCGCCGCCGCCGCCGTCTGCTGCTGGCTACCGGCGGCGGCGCGCTCCTCGCCGACCTCGCTGCCGCCGCCGTCAGCCGCTCGCTGCGGCGCGGCAAGCGCTGCCGGCGGCAGCCGCTCACGCCGCTGCGGCACAGCAGACGCATCAGCCCCTGACGGCGCCGCCGCCGAGCGAGAAGGGCTACTTGCGCCAGAGCCGCGGGAGCCGCTTCTACTTATTGGCGCAACCGCCAGGCTGATGTCGCCGCCGCCGCCACTGCCGCTGCCGCCGCCGCCGCCGCTGAAGTGGCTGCCGCCGCCGCGGCCGCCTCTGTCCGCGCCCTGCACTGCCGCAGCTCGTGAGCTCTCGTGCGCACCTGAGGGCGGCTGTGGCTGTGGCTGCGGCGGAGGGCGGGCTCGGGGCCCCTCGGTGGCCCCTCGGAGCGCCTCGGAGCCGTCGAAGGCGCGCCGACGGCCGCTAGCCGGCAACAGACAAGGCAGCGGAGGCGGCGACGTCCCTCGGCGGTCGCCGCCTCCACTGGGCGCACGGAGCAGCCTCTGCTGCGGGGGCGGCGGCGGCGACGGGGCGGCGCGCTGCTCCCGGGGCTGACAGGCTGCCTGCGGGCTGCGCGGCGCGTGGGCGGCGGCCTCTCCCAACAGCAGAGTGGGTTGTGACCGGGTGGGCGTCGCCGTCGGCGTCGCCGCCGTCAGCCGTGGCTGCTCCGTGGCTGCATCAGCGGCCTCATCCTGCGGCGGCGGTAGCAGCGGCGGCAGCGGCGGCAGCAGGCCGCCGGCGTCTCCCTCGTCGCCGCCCTCCGCCGCCTCCTGCTGAGACCGCTGCAGTTTCCACAGCAGCAGCTCGCGCTGCCGGGCCAGGCACCGCTCCAGCGCGAGCGCCTGCGGGCGGAGGCG